>QJNY01000303.1:0-83412 GCA_004155945.1 Monosporascus sp. mg162
GGATTAACGAGAGAGCTACGATGGCGTCTGGAAAAGGCGTAGCGGGAGGTTAGCCGGAGGGCTTCGACCCGGATTAATTGACGAAGGTATTCGCTAAGCTGTCGAGCGAGAGCGCCGAGAATAAAAAGGATACGCACCTGGATTGGAAGTACTTCGGCTTCAAGTTCAGCGAGGAAAATCGCCTTCGGGGTAGTGACAACTGGGAGATATGGAAGACGGAGGTCTGGGCAGCCCTGCTGGCGATTAGGTACCATGACGGTGATTTGGCGAAGCTTGCCCATACCGATGAAGCTAAATCGGCCGCCGCGGTCGTTGATAAGGCTAAGGAAGGTTCTATGGCAGTCGTTACGGGCCTTACGAAGGGAACGGAGATGATTAAGGTGCTGGAGCGCTTATACGGAGCGAAAGGTATCGATCAGAAATTGGACCTTTGGATCCGGCTGCAGTTCGTCAAATGGGATTTGGAGAAGACCACCTTCGACTATGTGGTCGACTCTAAGAACCTGGTGCGGCGGTGCAACGAAGTCGATATTCCTGTTAACGTTGGTTAGCAGGTTACCATGTTTATTAATTCGGTTCGGGAGCACGATGGCGCTGCTTGAAAGGGTCGAATAAGAGGAACGTTCCGTTAATACCTAATTATGATGGTAAATCAGATGTATGACCACTTCGTCGCCGAATGCCGATGCAAGGATGCGAGGAAGGGGGGAGGAAACAGCCGTAAGCGGAGTGGAGTTGTGATGGATTTGTGAAGGCCTCGGGGCGTCAGCGAGGGTTCGAATGGCTTCGCGGCAACGCTAACGCCATGAGCGCGTGTCGGCAGACGAGGTGATTTGTTGAAAGGACAAAAAGGTCTTTGATTTGTGGCCCTAGGATCGCAAGGACAAAGGAACTATAGCCTATATCTGGCTACTCCCACCCCAGTTGTAGATGAGTCACCTAAGACGGCAACAGAGAGCCCCCCAGTCTGAAGAATTGCAACACTTCTGCCAACAGCGCTTTAAAATTAGTGGTAGTATTTTATCTAATTCTAAGCAAGTAATCACTGTTATCCTTTAATGTTATAAGCGACGAGCTGGAATCTAGTCCGGGCTGTTCTTTTACATTTTTTATATCGGCGGATGAGGTGATTTGCTAAAAGGATTAAAGGGGGCTTTGATTTTGTGGCCTTAACGTAGGTTTGCGAGAACAACAGGGTTTAGGCCTATGTCAGCCAAGGAGAAACACGACGTTATCTGAGTCCCAATCGGATAGCACCCTGCCTGAAGCATTGCAACACTTCCACCAATATCTTAATTAAAACAGGGGGTGAGGAGCAGATATATTGAAGCTATTGTCACCTATTTTTTTCAATCCCAGGTTCCGTATTAGAGCCCATTTCTCGCCGTTAGAAAATCACTATACCCACGGACATTCGATGATATATATTCCCTATTAGTTAACAAGTTAAAGAACGCGGAACAAAACACCCTTGTCCAGCTTAAAAATCTGTAAACATTTTTCTTGGGAGCAGTGGCTGCATCCGGATGCGTCGTCCGGGGTCACGCGCTTTTCGTTACCCGCGCAGAGTCTTTCGCAGCAGATCCACCCGTCGCTGCGGAAATTTTTATCAAGTATAAAGCCCTCGAATCTCTCCGGGCTCTCGATGTTCCCGGCGAGCAGGCCGAGGAACAGCTGGCGGGCTCGCCGGGGTAAGAAATCGGGCGCGTCGGGATCCGGGAAGGTCATCTGCGCGACGGTCTCGACGACCCCGAGGGTTTTCCTCCAGAAACGGATGGACCTCGCGTCTACGCCCGCCTGTTCCGCGACGGCTTCGGCGCCGTTCGAGTCCGAGTCCGACCGGGCCCTCTTCGGCCGCTTGCTCGGAT
The DNA here is from genome assembly GCA_004155945.1 of Monosporascus sp. mg162. Taxonomy (NCBI): domain Eukaryota; kingdom Fungi; phylum Ascomycota; class Sordariomycetes; order Xylariales; genus Monosporascus; species Monosporascus sp. mg162. Next base: position 1,869 of record QJNY01000303.1, read on the forward strand.
TCCTCGCGGGGCTCGTCCGCGCCGATTGGGAGGCGGGCGCGGGGCCACCGGCGGAGTATTCCTCCATGCTATCGAGGGGGGCTTCGTGAGCCGACCCGGCGGTTCCCAGAGAGTCCCTGTCTTCGGGGGTCGAGGAACCGCGTCTCGAACGGGGCCGTGACACCTCCATTCTCCAGAGGAGATCCCGTAGGCCGTGTACGAGATCGTCGAGGTCATCCTCGGGACCGCCGGCGCGGGGGATATCTGTCCGGGAAGACGACTGCTCGCCCCCGAGGCTCGAAGAGCTCGCCTCCGAGAAGAACAACCGCAGGTCCCTTAATATGTCCGATGCCCTGGGCGGGCTGGGACGTGCCGGCTCCGTCGGTAAAGCGTCGAGCTTGTCCACCAACGCCTGGAGAGGCTGTGCGGATATTTCGACAATCTTATCCGTTATGGCGTTGGGCAGCTGGCTAGACAGAGCGTCGAGCCTGTCCGTTAAAGCCTGAGGCGGCTTCTTGGACGCCTCGTCTATCTTATGGCCTAAGCCCTCGAGGAGCTCGGCTGACTTGGTACGGAGTTGGTCCGTTAAAGCCCGGGGCGGCTCAGACACTATCGTACTTAACTTATCCATCAAGACCTTGGGCGGTTCCGAGGAGATGGTATTCAGCTTATCCATCAAAACCTTGGGCGGCTCGGAGGATATGGTATTCAACTTGTCCATCAAAACCTGGGGCGGTTCGGCGGACATGGTAACGAGCTTATCCATTAACGCCTTGGGCGGCTCGGAGGATATGGCACTTAACTTGTCTATTAAAACCTTGGGTGGCTCGGTGGACATAGTACTTAACTTGTCCATTAAAACCTTTGGCGGTTCCGAGGATATGGTACTCAGCTTATCCATCAGATCCTGCGGCGGCCTCTCGGCGGCCTCGTTGATCTTACTTGTCAGCGCCTCGAGAAGATCGGCATTTGTTGTCTTGACGCTGTCCATAACCGCCTGAGTGGAGGGCAGTTCGGAAATCTTGTCGATTTTACCGGCCAGGGACTGGTGCCGCTGCTCCGACTCCTCGAGCCCCTGGACTAACCTGTCCAGGCTGTTCTGGACGCGGACAACCTGCGCTTTGGTGAGGTGATTATCGCTATACGTGCGGCAGGTCGCGAGGATGTCCCTTAGATGATCCAGGACGACGTTTGGCGCTTCCGGCCTCCTTATCAGCGGATCGAGCAACGCCTCTATAGCGGCTGGCCGCGGTTTAACCGCTTCTTCCAGTTTGGTCAATTTCGAATATATGCCCTCGATGGTAAGGGAGGCATTGCGAGCCTCGCGGAGGCTGTTACAGAGTTTGCGGCATTCGCCTACTAGGGTGCCTAATTGAGCGGCATTTTCTTCGAGGGCCTCCACGGCGCTCCGGACATAGGAGGCGTCTTGGGACGCCAGGTTTATATGGGCTATCGTGGGACGCAGGCGCTCTACGAACAGGTTCAATTGTAATTCAAATTCTTGCCATTCGGCTACAGCATCGGCACTTTGCGATTCCATATGGAAGGAGTAGATATTTAAGATTTCCTGTTATAAAATGAAGGGTGTTGATGCTGATGCTGGACGGGGAGCGAGAGTGAGGCCGGCGCTTTCACGAGCTGGCTGAGCATTGAGAGAAGTCTGCTAGTGATGTAGGCAGGCCTGCAGAGCCTACGCGCTAGTAGAGGAGGTAGGCTCGGCCTGGGCTTTGCCGACCGCGACGTACATAGCGCGTCTTACGGAAGGTGCGTTGGATGAATCTATATATGTTGCGCGCGGCTGCACCAAAAGACTGGATTGATAAGTGCACGCTTATTGGGTACTGATCTGACACTATCTTTAAGGGGGCCAGGCGCCATTTCGAATCGGCGATTGCGCGACACCCGCCAGATCCACTTGCCCACGTTTTAACGTACTCAGAAATCGTCTTCTAGGCCTACAGTAAAATGCTGTGAAGGACTGCCACTCTTTCTGCAGCCCCGCCCTTTTGTGAGTGGGGAAATACTAAGGGTCCGTGTGGGCCTAAAAATGCTGTGAAGGGTTGCCACTTCCCATTTGTTCGCTCTGTAGCCTCCCAGACCTTTTGTGGGTGGGGAAATACTAAGGGCCTGTGTGGGCCTAAAAATGCTGTGAAGGACTACCATATCCGGAATGTCTTTCGCTGGCTTGATTGGTTGACATATGGAATTATATAACGACGCACCAAAATTGCCGGATGAGATACATGACGTTGATATTGATGGAGGTTACTACGTGATAAAAAACTTACGAATTCTACCCCGACCTATTCGCGCTCGGACCCGATGTTACAGGGTGGATACCTTGTTCAGGTATTACTTTCCTATAAATTGTAGTTATAGCAAATATACTGACTACCAGCAAGTTAATCGTACCTTAATGTCAAGAAAAAGAAAAGGGGGGGGGGGCTTGTATTGCGCTAACTGCAATAATCCCTGAGAGTTGTATGGCCAGTGGTAGACCTGGTAATGCCCCGAAGCCCTGGAAGCCCTGGAAGCCCTTAGTCCGTGACCTGATTTTATCGTTCACCTTATCGCCAACATCAGCGCTCTAAAGCAACTTATTCCGCTGCAATCATTTGCGAAAGATTTAGAAAATTAACTAAAACGCTGAAAGATAGCTTGTCAATACCGCCGATTTAAAATATAATATTATTTGTAAATACTCTATCTCGGAGGCATCGCTTTGTACCCCCCAACCATCGCCCCTCCAACCAATTCCCTTTCATTCAAGAGATTCTGTATTATTGTGCCGTTGCCGCTTGTCGGGCATGACATCCCGATTCTTGTCCCAGTAGAATCCCGTCCTGGTCAGGGCCTCTGCTTCGTGCATCAAGAACGGGTCGACCTCCACGTCTCCGCGCGACGGGAAGAGCGCGTAAACCCGGCGCTCTACGACGGCGGGCGCCTCGGGCGGCAGAAGGGTCTTCAGCGAACGGGTGGTTTTAAAACCCGGCGGGAAACCGGTTCTCTTTGCCACCCACGCCTCGGCGACCAGCTGCCAAGCCGGGGGGCCGAACAGCGCCGCACGCTTGGGGTCGGGGACCAGCCCCTTTATCACGAGCCCGGCAGCGGGCCCGACGTCCGGGTGATGATAGTAACGGCAGGGGTAGGACGCTTCCGGGCCGGGCCCGAAGTCGGGCCGGTCGTGGAGGAAGATGTCGCTTCCCAGGTTGGCACGCAGGATGTTGGCCCGGATCTTCTCGTCGCGCGAGTCGGCGATCTCCACGGCAGCCTTGAGGTCCGCGAGCTTCTCGACGCTCTCCGGCGATATGCGGTCGTAGACCTCGCCGCTCGCCCGCCTGAACTCGGCGTGGAACTCTTCCGTAAGACATCGGCCACGGAACTCTGTCGGCGATGAGAGAGGTGTCGAGCGCTCGGCGCACCTTCCTTACGTCGTCGAACTGGAGGAGGAACAGCTGCCTCTCCATTTCGTTCTCGATCGGCTTCTCGACGATCAGCCTCTTCATGTTCTCGAGCAGGGGCTGGAGGTGCGGCCTGGCTCCCGGCCAGGAGGCCTTGTAGAGCTCGTAGGCCATCTTGCCCTCCCGCTCGTTGGACCTTCCGTCGTCCCGCTCATCGAGCATCATACCCGCGATATTTGCCATGGCCGCGCCCAAGGGTCCCATCACCGGTGTGTGGTCGGCGACGCGTAGGAAGACGGCGGTCTGGAGGACGTAGCGGAGCTCGGTCTTATCGCCCCTCCAGATCGGATGGCTCATGAGGTATCCTAGCTCCCGGCTGAACGCCCGGTCGAGGTACAGGCTCCAGTCCTCGGTGTAGGCGGACTCGTGAGGCCGGAGCCCCCACGTGAAAAGCTCCCGGGGGATGGCGTTGAAGAGAGCCCCGAAGATCTTCCACATTCTCTGCTCCGCGATGGCGTCGCGGGTCTCGTCGGCTATGTCGCTGGCCAGCCCCGGGATGTCTCCGGCCTTCTCGGTTTGGTGCTTCCGTTCGTCATCTTCCGACCAGAACCCCTTCCTGTCGGCTTCGAAGAGCGCCTCGCCGTGGGGGATGTGCGCCGACGGGTCGAACGCCTCCCACGCGGCGATCGTGTGGTGGGGGAACTGCGGTGGACCCTCCGCGGTCGGCTTCTTCCGGGGCCGCGACTCGTCTTCCTCGTGGGCCTCGGCGGCGTTCTTTGGCCTTGGCCGCTTAACTGAAGGGGGCTGCGGCGGCTCGTCTTTACGGAGCTTCTCTCTGCCCTTCGGTCGGGCGGTGCTGCTAAGCAGCTCACCGAGACCGTCCTCGCCAGGATCGTGCTGCAGGATGCTATAATCGTCGTCGGCGTAGGCTAGACCCGGGATTGCCTCATCCCCTGCGGGCGCCGTCTCGTGTCTTTTCGATTTTTGGGGACCCCCGTAATTCTTGGTTGTACCCTTCCGCCGGCGCTGGCTCGAGGTAGAGGCGTCTAAGTCGAAGTCCTTAAATATCGAGTCGAGACTGGTCTCGCTCGATGCTGAGCTGTCGTCCGGCCGGGACTCCTCTCTATCCGACGGGGGCAGGGACGGGGACTTCCGCCTCGAGGCGCTCCCGGCGCCCCGGCAGCCGCCCCGGCCCCTACGGCCACCCCTACCAGCGGCCTTAGTTGGCCTATTGGCGGTATCGGCGGTATCGTCGGACTTTCTCGGGCGTCCCCTACCCCTACCAGGTACCTTGTTCGGCCTATCAGCGGCGCCTCGAGGCTTCTTCGGGCGTTTCAGTCGATAGGAAGCACCCATGACAAGGGGGGGTGCCGTGTTGGTGGCCGTGCGCGTCTGCCGCGAAGAGGGGCTCGCCACGTACTTCTGCTTAGGCGCTCGCCGTCTTTCCGGCGGCAGCGGCGTTCTGGGCCCTGAGACGGGATATTTCCGGGGTCTACCACCTCTCCCGTGGTACCCCATCGGATGTTTGGGCGGCCGTCCTACCCGACGCCGAGGTTTGCTCGGATTCGCGTCGCCATCGTTATTCGCGGATTTGTCGCCATTGTCATTCCTGGATTCGTCGCCATCATTATTCATGTATTCATCGTCCTCTTCACTCAGGGGGAGGGGAGGGCCGTATATTGCCGGGTCGATGTCTTCTTGGGATGACTCCGGCTGTAATCTCGCCATGTTGAATTGTCGTTGGATATCACGATTCTCGGATACGTGCCGCTTTGATGAGGGCGGCTGGTTATGATAATAATGAAGTTGTTGTGGTGGTGGAAGTCATAAGGTAATTAGGATGAGATGTAAGGAGAGTAGAAGTGTTTCTGTCCGTTGATAGGAAGTACTAATTACACCCAGTTGGTGACGGCACAAAATACGCACTGATATGTGAAGTCCTTTCATACTTTATTTTCTATATGTTCTATTATAAATAATGTGCCTCAATCTACTGACCCGGAAAATATGTTCCTTATTTAGGTATTAATATATACGTGCATAATTTAGCTTGTAGACAATCATCAAGTAGGAAAGGCCGTGAAGACCAAACGGGATCCAATATCTAGACCTGCAGGCTTGTTCATATTATACAAACGAAAAATCACGTCGATTCGTAAAAACGTGATGAGCCAGATGTGAAACAGACCTTATCCGCGTTTTAGAAAATACTTCTTCATTTCTTCTCAGCTGGAAATTTCCAACCACCGACCGTCTTCCGCTTCTCCTCCAGATCTTCATCACGAACGACATCGTTTCATTTATTAAATATACGCCAGCTCGCAAAGATGACCTTCGGGGAGGGAATTTCCAACATGGAAATAACATATAAAATGAATGATCGCCAATATGCGCTCCTAATCCAGCAACAGAGGCCGTGGCACAGTATAATCAGACTACCGCCGCGAGTGTCGACTCGGGGTCTCAACAGGGGGGACGCGCCCCGAACCCAGGACGCCGGGCTCGTCGAAATCAGCAACCACGGCGTCGACGAGCTTATAATCATGATCCGGATGCTGCTGGGCATCGGGTTCCGCGTGAGACCCGAGGACCGGCGGTCTCCTCTCATAACCTGCGCCAACCACAACTTCGGCTGGGACCCGACTCCGGATTTCGAGGCAAAGGGCTTGCTGCTCGCCGCCCTCTACCCTGACTGGGATGCGGAGCGGTTCAAGAGCGAGCACCTTACCCTCTCGGCTCTGTTGGGCCACGAGGAGGTTCGCAGGGTGATATTCGGCTCCCCGCTCTTCTGGCTGGTCCACCCCCAGGTGCTGACCTTCGATGACCAGTCCCCGGAGGAGCCGGCGGGCTTCAGGGAGCTGAGCCTCGACGAGATCGTCACCAAGAGCGATCTCCTCTGGGACGGGAGACGCCCCCTGTCCACGTGGATCGTCGAGTCCATCTTCCCGGATTCTAGAAAGCCCAAGGGCCTACCGGCCGTATACAGCGCCCTTCCAGACTTTATCAGGGTCCGCCTGCGGCCCAGTGCCATCACGGATCACACCAACTTTGACGGGCTGAGACGGCTTCGGATGGAAGTCCCTATCGTCGTGGATGCCGCGGACGGGTCCGTCACGAACGACTGGGCCACGCCGATCTACACGCTCAGGGCCATTATTAGATTCGCCCGGGACGAGGCGGACCGCGCCAGCGAACCCGACATCAGGATTTACGATATCGAAGGGGACCCGGTCCCGATAATGAAAACGTGCGATCTCAGCTGCGGGTCCCTGGCCGACGAGAAGATCAAACCCCATAGCAAGTGGGAGGTTGGCGAGCCCGATTTCCAATACCAGCTCGTCTACAGCCGCATAGACGGCCCGAGGAATCCCTTCCCGCCGCCGCCCCGGGGCACCGTCGGCCAGATGCTCCCCGAGGAGCAGTTGGGCCCCCATATATCCACGAAATATATCAAGAAGCCGGCGCCGCGAAGCCGTCAATCTCCCGCTCGCCCTCCGCCGCGCCCCCCTAGGAAAGACAGAGGCTACGAGATGCCGTCGTTCGATCCGAGGGCCCGGCAGGGCGGCAACAAGGGAGATGAGGATGAGCAGCCCGGCAGCGGCCATGGCCGTCATACAGGCTATAAGGGCAGCGTGGACCTTCGACCCGCCGCGTCCAGCAGCCGAGGGGACGACCAGGAGAAAACACGAGACCGAGGAAAGAGGGGTGATCCTTACGATATTGGCCCGGGAGGGGATGAAGGTGGACGTCGCCGTTCCCCACCGGCGCTACCACTTCATCATGCCCGACCTCCCCGCCGCTCCCCCCCCCGACGCTCCCCCCATCGACGCTCTCCTCCTCGCCGCTCTCCTCCTCGCCGCTCTCCTCCTCGCCGCCGTTCCCCGCCTCCTACTCGGGGGGTCGGGCAAGGTAGAGCAAGGAGCCGCTCTCCTCGTGATGGAGATCGTCCGCCACGCCGAAATGCACCCGCGACGGGCTCCAGCGCGGGGGCGGCCGCAGCGGATCGCCAGGAACGCCGAGGGCGGTCTCCGGCCACCGCGGCCAGCCCACCACGCGGCCGAAATAGGACTAGGAGCGAGGACGCCTCGAGAATAGTGAGGCCTGGGGATGAGAGCCTGCCCAGGGACCCCCGCAGCCGCAGGCGGCCGCGCTAGATTCTCGTAAAGGCAAATATTGTGGCGGAGATTCGGGTCCTGTATAATTAAGCCACACTGGCGGCCTAAAGGGGGATCCCAAGCACTATCTAGTGTTGTCGGCAATACAGACAAAAAGAATAGCCAATTCCGAACCTCTTTCATGATAAATGGTAAGCTAATCCCAAGCGCTACGCCTTAAACGTAGAGTGCTGGAATGGCAGTAGTAGTGGACGTTTCGTCATCAGCCCTTTTCAACATTTACTGATGGGATTCCGGAATTCACTGTCTCCCTGTTTTAGGACGTCCACCCACGTCCCGCGTAGGAAGAGGTCACTCGTGGCAAAGGGGGGCCTTGCCGGCTTGTGGTAGCAGAAGATCCCGGTCAAGTCCCGTCGTCGGTGTTGACTTGAGCCATGGGTAGATCCGAGCTGTAGCAACACGCTACGTAGACCTCCCACCGATAGCCCGAGACGACGCTGTCTCATATGCACATGCGCCTCCACGAGCAGTCCTAGGAGCCATAACTCTCCGCTAATTTATCCAAACCTTAATGCATCATAAACCTAACTTTCCTCGCGTCTCCGACTTCCCATATACCAAACAGATTCTTATAATACCGTCCGGCGTCTAATTATCTCCCCGGGTATTTATTAGTTATTACCTGACCCTATCTGGTATGTCTCGCACAAGTGCAGGCGTGCCGCCCGGTGACCGCGGTCGGCGTCCCGCGCGGCCGTCATCGAGCGAGACCATCAGCGATTCTGAGCCGGAGTCGACGGCATTGGAGCTGGAGTTCCAAAAAGAGAACGAGGCGCTCAGGGAGCAGCTAGAGCAGTTCCGCTTATCGAACCAGGAGGAGATGGCGAGACGGGAGATCGTGCCCGGCTCCCAGCCGGCCAGGGCTGCGGAAGAACTCGAGAGGCAGAAGGCCGAGCTCGCGGCGCGGAACGCCCAATGCCCCGTAGCTGGCACCCTTAACCAGCTTCAGATCTTAATGCATATTTTGGTTCGCGACAACAGGCATGCCAGGTACGAACATGGAAATGGCTGGAACTGGTATTCCACTGTCATCTCCTCGGTCTAAGATCAAAAGGGCCTCCTCTTCCGTCGGTTGGCCGTGTTTCCAACTATGTTCGGAGATGAAAATGCGCAACAGCTCCTTCTGTTCCATCTGGAAAGACAGTACGCCTCGACGTTTTAAGTTCCACCGCTTCTTCTTTAGCTGTATCACTCCTGTTATGCGCGATTCCCACGGAATCCGTTTGCCCTCCATCAGCTCTCCCCGTAACACCTAAACACCTGCTGTTCAAGGGTTCGTATTAGTGTGGTAAGGGGAAGGCACCAAGGAATAATGGCCCCGAAGTAGCATATTCGGGCGGTGTTTGGTGTGTCCGTATCCCGGAATAATAGATTTGGGCATGTCACATAATTAGAACTGTACGCGTGGCCATATTGCGACGCAGGTTGATTGCATCTTGATTAAGGTCGTTATATCCCAGGCCTTTGGGTTAATATTGATTAGCAGGCGATACCGAGCAAGCAACCTTTACGCTGGATTGGTCGCGGTGTTTGGTAAGAAACAAGCGCGTTCTGTAAAGTAGAAAGGCTACATAAAATGAGAATGAAACTAAAAAATATCAATATAAAGTAAATTCTAACGTAAACTTTATGTATTACTAATTTTATAACTTCAAAAGTCGATCTATTATTAATATATTAAAAAGTAGTATAGTTTTTCCCGTATAAAAGTCTTTTTTGCTTTTTTTTTTACTTTTCTGTTATATGCTATATTTTTATATATAGCATAATTATTCTAATTATAGACAATTTGAGAAAATGGTCGCCGACTAGAAAAAGGACGATTGCCGACGGTATCCTCCGTTTGAACATATACGCGTATATCCCATTTGACATGTTGTAGATAATTAATTTCGATCTGTTAAGTTATATAAGTTTAACTAATTTTATATCTTTTACTTAATATAGGTAAAATAAAAGAATAATAAATCTTAAATAACGGCTCATTATCTTCTTATATTATACAGTCGATAAAACGAAAAATAATTATTTAGTTTTAAATTATGAATTATTAATTTTATTTTAAAACGTTTCTTATAATTATTTTGCAGCAAAATATTTTCGATATAATTTAAATAGATAATATGAAAGTGGTTTACTAGTACTACTTAATATATGTAAATAGATACGCTCTATTTATTATATTAGTATTTATTTGAAACTCCTTTATTTTTTATTATATCAAATAATATTATAGTTACAAGTTTTGTTTAATAAAATACGAAAGGAATTTGAGAAATCTTTTATATCCTTATAGTCTGCTAATCCTATAGTAAAGTGAAATTAGGAGATATTTATATTTTCGATTGTTTAATTATATAGAACTTCTTATTATACGTATTTAACAAAGTATCTTTAAATAATTTCATACTGTATACAAAAATGCTTAGTTCTTAATCAAAAAAAAGCATAATAGTTTTCAACTAATTAATTCTACGACCAAATTAAATGCCATTATTTTGCGAAATGCTTTTATGTTAAATAATTGCGACGAATTCTTTACGGATTTTGCTATACGCTTTTTGGTTACCCTGGTAAACTTTTTCTTAAGTTACGATTAGGTTATTTTAGTTTTAGCCAGTAAAGATTTTATTACTTTCGCGATACCGTTAAAACTTTTAAGGTATACTATTATGCCTTAAAAGTTTACCAACTTTATAGCTTATTTTTGCTGCGTAATGAAATGGTGCAGGGTGCCGGGCCAGGGGGCATAGCTTGGCTGATCAGTTAGTCAGCTCCACATGTGTATTTCTAGGAGCTCTTTCGTCGGGCGCAACCCCGAGACCTGTTTATCACCGTCTATCCACCATCTATCGTTCATCACAACACACACTCATATTTTCTAGAGTCTGGTTCAACCCGGACCCAAATACAGTGTTTTCGTTTTACCTTCATTACCGCTGCAACTCGGCTGTTCTATCGTGACCCGCTTTCTTAAGATGCTCTGATCGGAACTGAGTCTCCCCGTCCCAATTTAATACTTTCCTTTTGCATACAAAATAAGTAACTTTATAACCCTATTTCTTTTTCTGCTCGTATTTACTATCCTGTCCATATCGTTAATCTTGTCGTTATTACACTTATTCTAATCAGTTCAAATCCTAATAGCTACGTCGCCAGCAACATAATTTTAACTTCTTTAACCCTTATTAATTAAATTTCATATTTTATCTTACTACGTAATCTTTCTGTTAATACGTATAATATCCTAAATTACACAATCGGTCCAGAACTTAAGTAATTAATCTATGCTCTAAAACCAATTACCTATACGCGCTCGTATTCCTTTACCGTCGTCCAAGTAAAGCTATTCTCGTAATAAGGCCTTAATTTAACAGCTTTTTCTCATTAATCGCACAAAAGGTCGCGTCCTTATCATAATCGCGGTCGTCAATTGCATACCGCTCAAGTTATCGTATCCGTATCCATTGTCGTAATCGTATTCGAATCTAGATGTATCTAATCAAAACCTCGTTCTTTTCGTTTCTTCCGACTTGTTAATCGGAAATTAAGGTCCGTCGGCAGCTAACAAAAGCTAGTATCTTTTCCTTAGCAGCCACTTAAATTGGAATAGAGAGACTCAGTTTTGATCAAAGCATTTTTAAGGGCGGTATCACGATAAAATAGCCGAATGCAGCGGTAATAAAGGTAAACAAAAAAAACCCTATATTTAGGTCCGTATTAAACCAGACTCTGGAATAAACATAAATGTGTATGTAGGCGATGATCGATGATCGAAAAACGGTGATAAACAGGTCTCGGAGTTGCGCCCAGCAGAAAGAGCTCCTAGAAATACACATGTGGAGCTGACTAACTGATCAGCCAAGCCATGCCCCCTGGCTCGGCACCCTGCACCATTTCAGTATTGTTTTAAGGTTTAATTTAGCCGTTCCGTTTGTTTATTAGTTTAAGGATAATACGCTGTAAAGAATTTAAGTTTGGCGTTAATTTATTTGAAAAAACTAGTACTAAACTTGGAAGTAAATAATTTGCTTTGTTTGAAATAATCTCTTCCGGGATTCTGTATTTGTTAAGATAGTGTTTTACGAACGCGTAAGTTAATTGCTTTACTGTCGTATTTTTTTTTAAAAAAAAGGTAGAAAGTATTTATACTTAATGAGTCTGTCGACGATTACCCATATTCCGTCGTACTGGACTTCGGTAACGGGGTTCTTGAATAGGGGTAAGCCGGTGATAAAGTCCCAAGCTGTAATATTCCATATTTTATTTGGAATTTCTGTTGGTTGCAATAGTCCGTATAGTTTGTAACAAGCTGCCTTAGTTTTGTTGTATACGTTGCAGTTTTTGATTACTTGTTTAATAATTTGTCCGAACTTTAGGAAGTCGTACTTTTCCTGTAATTGTTTAATTATTTTAAATATTCCTTGGTATTTATGTAGCGGGTTTTCGTAAAATTTCTTGATAAATTAATTTTGTTATTCCCGTAAAATCTAGATTTTTTCTATGGTATAGTAGTTAATTTTCGGACTATTCTTTTAACTGTTTAACTTCGTTCTTTTCACTAAAGTCGTAAAAGTTTCTAAATTTCGATAAAAGCTTAAGGGTAAGTTTCTTTAAGATTACGCATAATCTTAAGCTGCTGTTTTTAATAATTTAGAACATTTGTATACGGCGCTTGGGGATTTTAATGTTATAATTTCTTTTTCGGTTTAAAATGTTTACTTGGACATTTTTTTTTCTTTTGATATAATAAATTTTAAAGTTAAATTTGGATAGGAAAAATATTTAATTCTTATGTCGTTTGTTAAGATTTTAAGTTATTATAAAGTGGGTAAAATTTTTATAGTTAAAGTAAATATTAAAAGATTCCTTAATTCTGTTAAGGTAAGGTTCTTATTTTTTAAGTGCCATAATAACTACTAATAACTTCTTGTCGTAGATGGGGTATCGTAGTTCTGTATCTTTTAGGGCCTTGGAGTAGTAGGTTATTAGTTGCTATTTTCTGTTATCTTTCTATTATTTTAAGATTGCTTTCAAGGCTTTACTTGATGCGTTAATTTTTAGTCGTTTTTTCTTGTTATAGTTTGGTAATTTCATGATAACGGCGTTGGTGATTTTGTTTTTAAGTGTTTGTATTGCTTTTTGGTTTTCATTGGGAATTTAAACTTTTTTCCAGTGTACTTTTTGGTAGTAAGATTTGTTAGGGGTTTAGCGATTTTTCCGAAATCTTTGATTACGCTGCGTACGTAACCCGTAAATTCCAAGAATTGACGGACGTTTATAACGGTTGCTTTATCGGGAATCGGCCAATTTTTGACTGCCTTTATTTTAAAGTTTTAGATTTGAATTTGTTCTGGAGTAATAGTAAAGCTTAAAAAGTTTAGCTTTTGTATATGCTATATAAATTTTTTTTAGCATTAATTAATAGGTTTGCCTTTTCGAATGTTTTTAATACTTAGGCGATATGTTTCTTAAATTTTTCCAAGGTTTTAAAGTAAATAAGGATGTCGTCCAAGTAAACGAATACGAATTTATCGAAAAACTCTTGTAGAATAATTATCAACATATGTTGGAAACTGGCAGGGGTATTAATAAATCTTTAAGGTATTACTTTGTATTCGTAAAGTCTATAAATTATTTTAAAAGCCGTTTTTCATTTTTTGCCTTTGGCTATTCGGACCAAGTAATAACCGTTTGGTAGGTTTAACGCTATAAACTATTTAGCTTTACTAATGTTTTCCTTTATGGTATTTATAAAGGTAAAAAAGTATCTATTCTTAATAGTAATATTATTCAACTGTCGATAGTCGTAAACTTTTCAGTATATAAAATCTTTGTCCTTGTCGATTCGAACCTTTCCATCTTTTATTTTTAGTACTATTATAACGGGGTATCCTGCAAAAGATTTAAATTCATGGATATATCCGCGTTTAAGGTCTTGTTATAGGCTTTTCTCTAAGGCCTTAGCTTTTTCAGGATTTATGTAGTAAATCTAGTAAAGTTTTAGATAATATTCTTTCTTAATAAGGATTTTATGGTTCCATTAATTGTAATTAAGTAATTCCTTTCGAATTCATTCTTTAAATACCTTTCTAAACCTTCGGTACTTAAAAGGTACCTTAGCAATCGGGCCTATTATTTTAGCTTTTCTAATTAATAAATTTCTCGGAACTCCTTCTTTAGAAAAGTTATAAGGCGGTTTTAAGACAGTTTCTAGGTTTTCCAGTTGATATAAAAATTGCTAAAACGAAGCCACGGCATTCCAAGAATAATGTCGTATCTTAAAATGTCGGCTATATCCAGCTTGATGTTACGAATCAGGACCTGCTCTCTCTATCTGGGAGAGGACACCCTACGGTTAAACGCCGGAAGCAGATGTCGTGGCATTTTAATGTGACCTGGAGGATCTGATAGATCTGGACCAGATTATACAAATCCAGCAGATTTACGACATATCTATAAAAAACTAAAGAATATATAATGGATAGGTTTTTCCTGTAAATAACACCTACTTAATTTCGTTCCTTAGCTATCAATCTAAGTCTTTAATTAAAGGCAACGTTTTGCGATTAAGGGAAAAGTTCGCAAATTTCTTTAACGAACAAATTATTAAATCATTTTTCGCCTTATTGTTACCTGCAAATCAAAAACCTTTTTTCGGATACTAATTACGCTTCCAAGTAATTATATAACAGGTTCGTTACATTTTGATAACTCCTTAATTAATAGCCGAGGAATAATTCAAAATTCAATTAGGTACAAGCTTTCTTAAACCCAGTAAAAACGATATTACAAAACGGCATTCAAAAGATAAACGATATATCCGATCGCCTTTACTAGCAAGCGATAGATATCTAAATTAAAACATCTTATCTTTTATTAAAAAAGTTCTTTCTTTAATCGATAACATAACTCCCGTTAATACTCGGTTTTAAGGAAAACCTTTTTCTTAGCAACAACCTTCTCCGGCTCCAAAGGAAACTATTAAGGTTTAAAAAAACGAACCGGAAAAAAAAAAGGAATCCGATAGCCCGAAAAGCAAAGAAAAAAAAACTTACGATTAACGACAAGCTACGTATCTTGATAACTAAACTCCAAGCGGTAAAAAAAGAAAATGCTAAACTCGCTCGACAGCAAAGATCTTCGATATTGCCTTCATTTAGCGCAAATCAATTCCGTAAAAACATTATTTCACCCCCTGCTTATTATGGAATGCCAAAAGTTAAAGGTTATAAACTAATCCTTTTAAAACCTTACGACGGTACTACAGATATAAAAGGATTTTTGGTACAGGCCAAACTTTATCTTAAGTTTTTCGAAAACTTCTTAAAGGAGGAATATTAAAAGGTATTAACCATTTCCCAGCTACTTGCAGGAAAAGTCTTTTAATAATTCCAGTTAATTATGGAAGATTGTTTCGGAAACTACTTTAACGAATTATCCGACCTTATCAATTACATTCTTAATAATTACGAATATTTGGAAAAACGAATATAAACTTTATTTGGAAACCCAAATAAGCAGCAAGATGCCGTTAAAAAGCTGCACCTTTTCCAGTAAACAAAATTAACAGCTAAATACATAACGGAATTTAATTACCTTATAACAACTTTCCACTTACCGAAAAGCATTTATTTTACCCTTATTACGATGGCCTAAAGTTACAGGTCAAAGACGAAATGTACAGGGTACCCAAAATAAAGCCTTTCTAGGATTACACTAACAAGGCTATTATTGCCGACAGACGTACCTTTAACAAGTACTTGGAGAAAAAAGGGTTTAACAAAAAAAACGATCGAAACTTTAATAGCAAGTCCTAAAGAAACAAAAATAAGGATAAAACCCGGAAAGAAACAAATATTATTTCAAGAAAGTCCAGAAAAGATAAGTCGAATGTTAAATGCTTTAACTGTAACAAAAAAGGCTACTACAAAAACGAATATCGTTCTCTAGCCAAAAAAAACTCCAGGAAAAAAAGGATTCCCCAAAAAAAGGCCCGAACAGCCGAACAAAAAATAGATAGTAAAAACGAAAAAAAAAATCTTGCCTTTTTCCAACAAGAATATACAATTACGACGACTTACTATAAACCAAGCGGCAATCCAAAGTACGAACGTTACCCGATTTGCCAAAATCAAACAGCCAAAGCTTACAAGTATTATCCCAGATAACCAGCTTCCAAAGTAGTTATAAAGCTAGGATGCGAATGTTATTTGGATATGTAGAAATGCGAAATACATCACGAATATGGCCAGATGCGCCCAAAATTTAACAACTACGGGCAGAAAACCCTTAAATCCAGCGAACCCCCAAAACGGGCGGTGTACTTTAAAACCGAAACCCTCAAACAGGACTTTATTAATAAGTACGGATTTCTTTATTTTTTAGCCTGCAACGATAATAATTATCCAATTTACCTTCGAATAAAGAAAGATAACAATTATTAACCCGGTTAAAACGAAAAAACCTTTACAGAACCTAATAACGACTGCAAATATATCGAAATTCCCCGATAGCCCGAATACTTTCGATTTTGTTATTTGTATCCCAATTCGGATTAAAGCCGAAAAACTATTGCTTAAGGTTGCTTATATTATACCTCTATGCTATGCTTAATACATAAACTTCTAGATATAAAAGCAAACCTTGCAAAAATTTTAACTTCGAATTGAAAACCTTTTTAAACGTTAAAGGTAAAAATTATTAAAGTAAAATGCCAGATTAGCTAACGAAAATAATATATTTACATGGACAACAAATATACTAAATATATAATTAAAAAAGCCTGCAAATGAAAACGTCTTTTAGCGAACAAAATTAAGAAATTAAAAAACGGCAAAAGCTTTCAAAATTAAGGTATCGAGGAACTTTACGAATTAAGACCTTATATAAAGCAAAAAAAAGGATTACGAAGCTAAATTAAAATTCTTATTTAATACTAAAACCCAAACTTTTAAAGCCATAATTAACTTTAGGGCAAAAAATAACTTCATTTCGCTAGCCGTAACTGAAAAACATTATATTCCTTAAGGTACAAGCTAAAGTTTTACAAATTACGAACAGTTAATAAAAATCTTTCCCAGTATAATAGCGGACGAGTCCTTAAAGAAATTGAAAAACTTCTAATATGGATCCAAAGGTACCAAAAATATTTTATCTTAGATATCGCCGATATATCAAGTTACGATATTATTCTGGAAATGCTATAGCTTAATTCTAGCAATCTATTAATTAACTGGAAAATTCGCCAGCTTTTTTAAAACTACAAATTAGTTTCTGTTAAAAAAGGGCCCAAAAAAGTCTGCTACATAATCCGAAAAGCTAAGGTATTAGACTTTGCTAGTACCATACCCCCAAAGTATCAACGATTCGAACGACTTTTTAAGGACAAAAAAAATTACGAACTATTTCCATACGGGTAATGGAATTATCGCATACCTATTAAAAAAGATATTATCCTAAGCTTTACAAAATTTACTACGTAAATCCAAAAAAGGTAAAAGCTTTATAAAAAAGCATTTAGTTAAACTTAAAAAAAAGTTACATTTAGCCATCCGAATCCCTTACAAGATACCTTATATTTATAGTACCCAAAATCAAAGACGGTATTAAGGATTACTTGGGTATTGATAGGGATGACAGAATAATAGTAAGATATCACAGCTGTTAACTTAAGGTTCTTTACGTGTTATGAGTAGCCCTATATAGGATACGTATAACTGTGTAAAGGTGTAAAACTTTGGATTTCGTATATTATCGAAGATTACGTGGGGATATGTAAATATATATGTACAAGGAGCAGGTAGGTGTGCCCGGATTATTATAACCCTTAACAAGTTCCCCTTTTATACTAAAAGAAACCGTACAGCGTACGGTGCCATAACCAGGAATACGGCCAGATGGTCTAGAATAGTTAATTAAGGTGAAAAAACCAACGCTTATATTTTAGTCCTTATATGTATAAAAACAACCGCAAATTTTAAAACCCTTGTATGTCCCTATAGGCGTGCACTACTTAAATCTTATGCGATAATACTAACGTAATATCCGAAAACTTTAACCATTTTTCTGGGATGGCTGCCGTTAAATTTACTTTCGTAAAAGAATGCTTTCGATTATGTCCAGGCGGCGTTAGATAGCGGTTAAATCGTTAGTAATACCGGATGGAAGTTTTTTGTTAGCCTTAACGGCTAAATCTACCTTTTTTTCGATATCTTAAACAGCTTTATCGATTTTGTTGTTAATTCTGTCCTCGATGGCTTTATAGATAGCATCATCATCGATAGAGGTAGCGTTATTAACGTTATAAAAGCTTTTTTTTTCGAGCTTTTTGTTGATAGTATTAATATCTTTTTAAAATAAGAAAATAACGGAATGCATAGCGGAATCGTTGCCGACAGTAGCGCTACTTTTTTTGGTATCAAAAGTAACCTGGTACAAGTTAAAATGTTCCATTTTTGCGAGATAACCGTTAATGCTACCGTTTAGGTAACCCTTCGGGTTGCAAAATCTGGTGGTCAAAATAGCCGTTTTAGTTGGTAACTTGCCGTCGTAAGCCTCTTTAAATTTCCATATGTTGTATATTTATTTTACGCGATCCTTAACCGATTTAACGTAAAGGTATCCAGCATAAATCTTGGTATTATCCTTGGCGACGAACTTGTTAATTTCTTTGGTAACTTTAATTATTAAACGGGCATCGTAAGCGCATTCTTTGCAAGTACGTATAAGGTAATTTTCCATTCCGGTTTAGCTATCGGATTTTTCTTCCTTTTCGTCGTGTACGTTTATAACCTCCTGCTTGGTATTTTTAGTTAATTTATGTCTTGCCGTTTTGGCCGTTGGAAGCTTTGTAATAAACGAGAAACGCTTTTTAGCGGTTTGCTTTAGTTGTTAAGTTAAGAATAGTTTTTTTCCCGCAAAAGTAGATTTCTTAACTGGCATTGGCGTAATACTAGAAGATTCGGCATTAATATCTATTAAGACGTACTTCTTTACCTGAAAATCGGTGGAGTTACCTAAGCCGATATCCGTGTTTTTGTCGTTATTACTATTATAGCCGGTTATATTTGGGCTGAATCGATTAATAATTGTAAGTGCCGATTTTTTTTGCGAAATTATTTACCGCTTTATTAAGTTTAGCGCGGTTTTTATCAAAGATAACGGCTTAGCTAATTTGTTTAACGTAAAGGTCCTTGTCCGAATTTTCGGATAAATCGTCGACGACGACTTAGGCATTAAGCGAAATAATATCGTTCTTTTAAGCTATTTCTTTGCTAAAGGTAATCGTTTTTTCGGTAAAAGATACCTGGTTTAAAATAATATTAAACGAATTAAAAAATTAAAGGGAATTTCCGCCTTTTTTAACGATAATATTATTTTAGATTCCGGTAAAAAAGCTTAATTTGGTAATAACGATTATATCGGCCTATTCGGCGAATTTGCCGTTATTTTAACCATTAAAGTTATTTTCGTCCTATTTATCGTTATCGTTGTTGCTAAGCTAGTTATCGTTCGCGGTTTTAAATAGGTTATCGCTTATAAACATAAATACGTTAAAGCAATTAATTTGTTTATGCTTTTTATTATTAAAGAATTAAAAGTTCGAAATAATATTAAAAGCAGTTTTTTTATTTGCTATAACGGAATTATAATTTGCCTAATTACCTTTAAGTAATAAGTTAAACGGATTTTTTATTAAAAGTAATTAGATTTTTATACAAAGTTACGAACGATTACCGATTTGTATAAAAATTGTTGATAATCGGCGGTAAAAAAGAAAGGAAAAAAAGGGTGGAAATTTTTGGTAACAGTTGCCCTTTTATAATTAGAAAATTTTTGATGTCGACGATGTACAACTTTCTAACAACGTAAAATTTTCCAAGGAAAGTACGAACAGCTTTATGGTATAAAATAAGTATAACGCAAAATTAATTAAGGCTAACGAAAAAATAATAATATTTAAATACGGAAGATATATAAGAAAATTATTGGCAAAATTAAACGATAAAAAAAGCGGAACATTTAACGACTTTAATAAAATATATAGGAAAAATATAACGAATATTAATAATTATCCTTTATTCGGTTTTCCCCCTTTCATGTCGATAATAAATATAATTACGAATTTATTATCTATTACTTTAACATCGTTAAGGCGGACTAAGTCCTTTTTTCAAATATTTTTTTGGCTAATCGATAAAATACTTTGCCTTATATTCGGTAACGGCTTTTTTAACTATTATAAAAAGGTCCTTTTTAAAACGTTATTCGTTATCCTTCGCTATATATCTTATCCATCTAACAAAATACTTAACGGATAAATTCTTTTTATACTACCGAATTTGCCGGTCCACGATGCCGTCGATCTCCCATTTCCATACGTCACCCTTTACGGCCATTAAGCCGGGCTTAGCAATTCCTTGCTTAAATAAATCTTTCCCTTATTTTAACCTATACAACTATACTACCGAAACGATAAAGTAAATTTTCCAACTGGTAAAAAAATTTAACCTATATACTTAATTTTTTATTCGTTCGAAAATTTCAAATGGACCGGCCCGAATAAACGATTATTTCCGCTTAAATTACCTAAGTAAGTAATATCCCTGATACAGCCTAAAGTATACGGTTTCGCCTTTTTTAAATTCCGTTTAAGTATGCCGGTTATCGTACCTTTTTTTCGCAAGCATATTAACGAAGTTAGTTAACTATACGGCTTCCCTAACATAATTCTTCCGTACGATATTTATCGCGTTTTCCGAAATTACCGTTCTTTTTTTTCGTTTAATATATTTAAAGTTAATTTAAGTTAAAATCCGAACATTAATTCGTTAAAAGATTACCTTATTATAACCGCCAGGAAATTATTTAAATAATATTATAAAACGGGTATTATATCCGTCTATAAAACGTTAAAATCCGTAACTATATAAAAACGTATAACGATTTTAACGGTTTAATTCTTTTTTTCGTATAATCCGTCCGTTCACGGATAATATGCCGTAAAGAAAAGTAATTTAATACTTAAAACGTTAAATATTTTATTCCATAAGGCAGATATAAACTTTAAATCCTTATCGCTGATAATAATAATAAGTAATCCTTAATTATAAAATTATAACATTTTTAACGTTATTATTACCTAATCCTTAACTGTATACCGCGTACTGTTAAATATTAATAACGTTTTTTTATTAACTTTATACGAAATAATATATAAGTTATTTAAAATATTATATCCTATTAATACCTAAAAGGTATTTGCAGATATTACTTCCGGCGTATCTATAATAAAATCCATAATTATTATATAATACGGTAACTTAACCGCTAACAAGGATAACAATTCCCTTAATAATTTATTCCGATCCGTTTAGTTTTTTCGGCAAACCGAACAAAAGCTGAAATATTTCGATATTTTAAAATATTTCCTTTACGAAATAAATATTACGTAAATCCTTTATTATACGATTCTTACCAAAATGGTACTTTTTGTTATATGCAAGCTTTAAAACGTTCTAAATACAGGTATAAAAAATATATAACCCCTTATAATTATCTAATCCGATATAATACAAAAGGTTATCTTATAATTTAAATAATTAATATTGCTATTTCTTACATTCGCCAGCTTTTATTTTCTGCAGTATAACGTATACGTGTTTGTACCGGTAATTTATTGCATATCCCGCGATAATACGGGCTTTAAACTTGTTATTAATAATAAAAATAATTTAAAAGGTTTTATTTTTTTTTAGGAAATATTAAATATTAACGTTGTTTTATATATCGTTTAATTCGTTAAATTCGTTTCGTTTAACTACTTTTTAATCCGAGACCACTATTGGCAGGCGTAATAACGTGTTTAATATTACGTTAAGCTTTTTTAAAATGTAATATATTTTTAATTAAAATTACGATAAAAAATTAACTGCATTAATTAACTTAAAATTAGCTTTATTAAAATCCATAGTAATTAAAAACGTATAAATAACGATTTCTTTTGTAAATATATAATCGGTAAAAACGTTAACTAAAAATCTGCTAAATTAAATAATTTTCGGAATTTTCTGTATTGCTGTATTAAAACGTCCATTTTTCTTTCTATAAATCCGTATTTTTTTTCCGCGTTAAAAGTTAACTTGGATATAAAAAAAATAAGCTTAATTTCGGTTTTAAGTATATCTTTGCCGGAAATAACTTAACTGTCTTATTCGTTAATTAGTTAAAAAACTATAATGCTATAAACCTTTTTGTAAACGTTTATTTTAAAAAAGAAAGGTTTATTTTTTTTGGTAATAATACGTAACGTATTAAATGCATAAATAATATTAAAACTAATTCTATACCTTTTTTTTTCGTCTGTCGGTACGAATTTAATCTTGGAAATATGCATTTATTTCGCTTACTTCGATATTTTGGTAAGTAAAGTTTCCGACTTTTTAAATTTTACCAGTAATTCCGTTTTTCGTTATTCGAAAAGTACTGCTTTAACGTTATATTACGCAATTCTTTTACGCAGTTATATTACTATACTTAAGTAAATTTCCAAAACGTTAAACGTATTAAGAAAAGCAAACTTTTTAAACGCGTTTATACGGTTACTAATTTTGGAAATTCCGTTTTTATAAACGTTATAACTTAGTAAACGGATTGCTAGGAAACCGACGAAGGATTTTTCCGCGTTAATATAAACCCGCGTTTTATTAAGTATATCCAATACGATACGTAAGTATTTTATATATTTTTCGGCATTAATACTAAAAACGATAATATCGTTAATATATATACGTACGAAACGCCTATATACGAAAAATAACCTATTTATAAACCTTTAAGCAAAAATAAAAATATTGCGAAAATTTATTAAAGTTACGTTAAACCTTTTTAATTTTCGGAAATTGATTATTATTATACGGTTCCAATATTTTATTCGTATTAATAACTAAAAGTAAAAATTAGATATATCGAATAAATTGAACCATATTTTACCAATTATATTATCTATAATGTTATTTTAATCGGGTAAAAAATAAATATTAAAAACAGTTATCTTATTAAGCGGTTTAAAGTCGATTATTACGCGCTCTTTTCCATATTTAATATTTAATTTCCTCTATACGACGAAAACTAAAATTATAACGAAAATAAGTTCGTTTTAAAAAAATATTTTCCTTTTTTTATATAAATCGTCGTGTTTCTTATCGAGGATTTAGTAGTTCTTAACGCTTATCGGATATATCTTAACCGGTTTAAATTACTCCTACCATCCGTCGACAAGGTCGATACGCATCTTATGTTTTTCGGGCATTAATATTATGCTCTTATTCCGAAAAACGTCGTAGCTATTGATTAAGCGGCATATCTTGTCGCTAATCACCGGGTCGTTATTAGCGATAACCGCGCCGTTTTCGGATTTAATAAACGGGACGTTTATTAGCTTCGTTATGCCGTATAACGGGGTATAAAAATCGGTACTTAAACGTTCGTCCGTCTTTGCGTTTTTTGTACTTTTTATAACGGAAATATAAGCTTTTTCGATTATATTAACCTATTTTTTTCGGGTTAAACCGGTGTCTTAATATTGTTTAGTATTATACTAATTAATTAATTAAGGTTTTTCGTTATTTACATAATTATATATAATATCAATCTTTTCGTTTTTTTTAATTATTAAAAGCTAAACTTTAATATTACGAAAAAAAAAATTTTGGGTTAAACTTATCGAAAATAAAGTCTAGTACTTCCGGATAATCCGCTGTTATATATACCGGTTAAAGTATCCGATTTTTTTTATCCGTTAACTTAAGTAAGTTAACGTAATTTACGTTAATAAATATTATAATTATTATAAAAATAATTACTATATATATAGCTATAACTTTTTTTCGTATTAACTTTAAAGTTACCGTTTTAACGGTTTTCCTTTTTACCTTTATATTAAAAACTAATCGGAAAATATAACTTTTTTTTAACGAAATCGATTTTAATTCTATATTAAATTAAAAATTCGGTACCTAATAACATTTTTGGCCTAAATTTATTAATTACGTTTGCTTTAATTACAAAGTAGCCGTTAATTTATATATCTTTAATTTTATCTAAATATTAATAAAAGTTCGTAAATTAACGTTTTTAACGTAAATACGATTATATTTATAAAACTTCGGATTTTTAATTTATAAAATTATTCATTCTCGGTCGACGAAAATCGACGAACTTTCCGTATCCATATAAACGTCTATAAGTTACGCATTAATATTAACCTTAACGCCTACCTTTAAATACGACGTTTTTCGCTACGTATAATTTCTTAATACCGGATTCGGGTTAACTTTAACTACTTACTCGTTATCCAAAACGAAATATATTATCCCGTTAACGTTAACAACTTTTAAAACGGGCTTCGAAAAATTTACCGTTCGTATAATCTTTAATACTACCTATCTTTTAAACATATATCCCTTCTATATATGGCCGGCAAAAAGATCAGCCGTACCGTATTACGTATCGCATTATTAACATAGGTAACTCGGTTCCTTATCGGTATTTTTGGTCGCTGGCATCTCGTCGGGCTTTTCAAGATATACAAAATACGTGTTATCGACGACGTCATCCTCGATATATACCCAACTTTCCTTATAATTAAGCTTTAATTCAACTTCGCTTTCGCTAAAATAATAATAACCGTCAGCCTATAAAATAAATTAATAATCTTCGGCATCTTTTTCGTATTTCTATACGGTTTTCTCGTTAACAAATATATAAGTTCCATCCTAACGTCGGATTTTTTAACCGAACTTTCGGTACCGTCCAAAACGGCACTAATAACCTCCGCGATCCGGATAATTCGAACGTTTCTCGCGTTCGGGATGCTAACGAAAACGCAATTTTTCGCGTCGCTATCCCTATCTTTGGCGGTCTCCGGAATAACCACGGAAATTCGAATTAAAAGAACGAAACCCGGATATTCCTCGATTACGTTATAGCGATTTTTAACGTTAAAACCGGCGGCTGTTACGGTTATTATTCGTCCAATAAGCCGTATTATCCAGGCTATTTATATTATTATATAAATCGCTCCATAAAGCAAAAGTTAATTTCGGCATATCGTTTAATTTTGCTTTTTTGGCCTTGGCTTTGTCGTCGACCTTGTTCAAATACGCCGTAATATTATCCATTCTTTCTAATCGAAAGCACAATACCTAAAAAGCCGGATATAAATTTTAATATAAACGGGTAAATAACTAAAAATCGGTTAAATTACCTTATAATTTAACGTACCTAAATAATTCCATAACGTAAACTTTAACCGGCTTCCTTTACTTATTATCTTTAAAGGTATACCGGTTTTTAATTAGCCATTCTTAGGCTTTTTTTAATTTAATCCCGAACTGCTTTAATACCGCATCCAAAAAAGTCGTCAGCTCTAACCGAAAGCGGCTTTTATCAAGCTCGGAAAGTTATTATTCCCACCAAGCTAATACGTCGCCACGAAACAAAATCCAAACTTCTTTAAAAATGGCAAATTTTCGGTTATCTATATCGGCCTATTTTTTTATTTTTTTAGCCCATAAGTATATATCGCAATAACATACCTGCTTTTAATCATAAAAAATAACTAAACCATTATACTTAACTTTTTCGGCATTTAACCAAAATAATTTAACGTTTATTACGCGGAACTAATATAACTTTATAATTTCCTTAATTAAGATTTAATCGCGCGTAACGGACGCTACGCCTTAACTAACGCAAAACTTCCTTACTTTTTTAAATAAAAAAATTAAGGTTCGCATTATACCGTCGTCCCTATTCGAAAGTTCGAACAAGTTTAAAAAGCCGTCCTAATTTACGCTTTAAACCGATAGCCCGAAATTTCCTAACAAACGGGCTAATATACCTTCCTGTTTAAAGGTTACCCTAACCGAAATATCTTTTAAGATTTATCGGTATAAATATTAATTCTGTTAAAATTTCGGGAAAGTTTAACTATCCCCGTTTTTCTGTAAGCGATATAAATATTAGCTTTATTAACGATATAAATGTTAACTTTGTCGGATTTTCTAAAAAGTTTAATTACTTAAATATTTTTCCTTTAAAAAAGAAATTATCGAGCTCGTCGTTTTTTCCGTAAAAAAATTTAAAATATATATAAACAATTTTAAATTACTAATCGAATAATTTATCGATTTTCTTCCAATAAATTAGAAAGGTTATCGAATATAATACGTTAATAATTATTATACCGTAAAAGTTATTAAAGGCGACGTTAAAATAAGTTTCTTTTTTAAAAACACTCGATGGTTTTTTCATATTTTCGTAAAAAATGCCGGTTATCAAGATATTTAACGATAAAAACGTATACTTTTCGTATGTTTTCAAATTTCTTTCTTGCCGGTGTAAATATGTTTATCAAATTTAACGTTAAATATTGCTTTTACTTCGTACCTTTTTTCGTATATTTCCCCTTAAATAAGTAAAAAATAATAAAATAATAAGGAAAATTAATTTTTGATTCGGGTAATTAATACGACTTATTAAAAATTACTTAAGTATTAATAAGGATAACAAAATAATAATAAAATATTACAGCTATTAACTTAAAGCTTTTTACGTATTACGAATAACCCTATATAAGATACGTATAACTGTATAAAGGTGTAAAAGTCTGGATTTCGTATACTATCGAAGATTACGTAGGGACATGTAGGTATATATGTACGAGGAGCAGGCAGGTGTGCCCGGACCATTGTAACCCCTAACAGACGGCAAGCAGAAAATCGATTAAGATAAAGATTCGGTTTATCGACGCGTAGTCGATTATCGATAGTTAAACAATATTACTATCAAAAACAGTTATCTTTTAACCTTAATAAATACCTTAAGGAAAAACGTAAGCAAAGCTAAATGGTTTACTGCATTAAACCTTTAAAACGGCTACTACCGTATTAAAATAGCTAAAGAAAAAAATGGAAAACCGCCTTTCGAACGATATACGGGCATTACGAATACCGAATAATACTTTTAGAACTTATTAACGCCTTTGCCAGTTTCCAATACCTAATTATAACTATATTCAAGAAATTCTTAAACAAATATATCTTCGTCTACCTCGACGACATCCTCATCTATTCCGAAACGCTGGAAAAATATAAAAAGCATATTTTCCAGGTTCTTAAAACCTTGGATAAAGCAAATATCCGAATCAACCCAGCCAAAAGTATATGGCATACGTAGAAATTAAACTATTTAGGATTTACCCTTACCCCCGGTCAAATTCAAATTCAAGACTCCAAATTAGAAGCAGTTAAGAACTGGCCCATTCCTAATAAGGTAACCGTTATAAATATCCGACAAATCTTAGGATTTACGGGTTACGTACGCAATCTGATTAAGGGATATAAAGATATTATTAAATTACTAACGAAATTTATTACTAAAGAATATATTGGAAAGGAATTCGAAGTTTCAAAAAAAAGCTGAAAAAGCTTTTTAGTTACTTAAAAACGAGATTACCAAAGCACCAATAATAAAATTACCCAACGCCGACAGAAAGAAACGCTTAAAGATAAACGCCTTAAATTATGCTTTAGGCGCAGTTTTAAAGCAATAAAAAGATAATAAAAAATAGTATCCAGTAACCTATTATTCTAAAGCCCTTCGGAACGCAGAATTCCGATATAAGATCTACGACAAAGAGCTGTTAGCGATTATTAACGCTTTTAAGGAATAGGAACCATTTCTTAGCGGAACTAAAAAGCCTTTCGATATTTACTTAAATTACAAGAATTTTACCCGGTTTATAACAACTTAAGAATTAAACAAACGCTACGAGATTTGGATAATGTTCTTGTTAAAATATAATTTCCGAATTTACCATATTAAAGGGAAGGAAAACATCCAAGTAGACATCTTAAGTCGCAAAGGAGATTACGATTCCAAGGTCCCAAAACGCTGAATGTAAGTATTGCAACAGACTAAAGACGGTACCTTACGGTTATATGAAATACTAAAGCAACCTACGCCAGAACTTTTAACGAAATTCCGAAATTCCTATAATGAAAAAAAGCAAAAGGAAATGCAACGGCAGAACAACTGGCTTACGCCTTTATCCGATATTACCTCGACAAACATAGGATACCAGAAAGGATCATCTCAGACAAAAACAAGCTTTTCACATCAAAGTTTGGTACCAGCTTTTTCAAGCAGATAGGCGCCAAACTCAAATTTTCTACAGCATACCACCTACAGACAGATGGACAAACAAAACGTTTAAATCAAACGTTGGAGCAATATTTGAAAAGTTACATCAATTACCAGCAGGATAACTGGATTAAACTTTTTCCACTAGCTCAAATAGCTTATAATACCTTTATCAACGAAGATATGGGTATTTCTCTCTATATAGCGGTATATAGTTACCAAGCAGATATTTAATGGCCAAAACAACCACTGGACGAAACTCCAAAATTAACCGCGAAAGCTTTTCGAACAAAAACGGTAGCAACTGAAATCCAGACAGTATAGGTCCGCCTATAGAATGAATTACGATTCCTCCAACAAAAGATAACCTAGTATTACAATATGAAGAAAATTAAGAGACCAATTTTGTCCAAAAAAAACAAGGTTTATTTGCTACGCCAAAAACAAAACGCAACTTTGAACATTTTCCAAACCAGAACAAAAAAACCTAATAATAAGCTTAATTTCAAAAAGCTTAATCTGTTCAAAATCGATAAAGTTATTTCCAAAATTAACTACCGACTATTACTATCCAAAAATATAAAAATATACCCTGTTTTCTATATCTTTTTACGTAAACCAGCACCCAAAAACGCCCCGCTGGAAACCAATCTAAAAGTCGAAAAAGATAACGACGAGTACGAAATTAAACGAATACTGGATTCCAGGATAGTTAAAAATAAGGTTTAATATCTGATTAAATAAAAGGATTATCCATACGAAAAAACACTTAGGAACCCCTTAAGCACCCAACGAATGCAAAAAGCCTAGTTAAAACGTTTTACCGCCAAAATCCTGACCGACCGTCTTTAATACGGCCAAGGTCGCAGGGGATAACGGCCCAATACCCAAATCCAGCCCCTCGGCATTCTAATCGAAAAAAAGCGATACTTCCGCCATGGCATTAATTTCGGAAATAAGCCGAACTTGTTCTGCTTCTATATAACGTTATTCTTTTTTCGCTCTTTTTATTTCTTTTAATTAATTTAATTTTAAACCTTCTTTTAACATTTCTAAAGCCCTTTTCTTAAAAAGGTTTTATTAAAAACGTAAACGCTTTAACCTCGGACCCCACCTAATGAATTACCCTAGCAATGAATAGCGATTTCCACCTAAACGCGCGATATATAAAAATAAATAACTGATTAACAAAAATATATATAATAATAAAGTTTTCATCATATGATACTCCGTAATATATTACGTAATATATAACATTACTAAGATATAAATTGCAGTTACTGAATTATAATATTTTATATAAAACCTATAAAATGACGTATTTTTAAATTAATTAATAAAAATAGTATTTACGTCCTATCTCGTTATTGAAAATATAAGGTATTTGTAACAGGAAATTTGATTTATATATAAATCGAATATAGTAAAAACATTCTATCTTAACGCAAGGAGTATTATAATAACAGTATAAAAATTTCATATTTTAATTATTAAATTTTATATAGCTTTATTATAGCTTAATAAAGGCGAT
Organism: Monosporascus sp. mg162; assembly: GCA_004155945.1. Taxonomy (NCBI): domain Eukaryota; kingdom Fungi; phylum Ascomycota; class Sordariomycetes; order Xylariales; genus Monosporascus; species Monosporascus sp. mg162. The sequence continues at coordinate 31,163 of QJNY01000303.1, forward strand.
AAAAACACATTGTTTCGTGTTTGACACGCAACACAAAAAAATGCTAAGTTTTGGTTAGGTTTTAAAACATATAAAAAATATTTTACTACAGCTAAAATATATATTTATTTTAAATTTATAAAATTCGTCTATTCGTTTTTTATATTTATCCAAGTTAAGTTAATTACTTGTTCGATAGAAAATACTTAATAATAGATTTAAAAGAAAGTGTAGTAGTACGTGGTTTCTTTTATTTTATGTAATAGAAGTTGAATTTGTTTTAAATAAAAGTTGCTTTTAAAAAGTAATATAAGCTTTTTATTTTAGTAGTTTTTTAGTTTATTCGCTCTCTTCGATTATAATTTCAAGATATATAACTATCTTCTCTGTAATACTTTCTCTTATATATTATTTAATTTTTTGAATTTGTTGATATTAACCAACATATTATTTGCGTTTTTACGGCACTAAAACTCGGCGAAGATTTTTCAAAATTTCATTATATACTTTGATATATAGAGTCAAACAATTTAACAGTTTCTTCTTTATCTTGTATTAAGTTTTCACAGTATATAAATAAAAATATACATTTAATACGATGCAGTTCAACCTTGGATAATACGAAATATTTACGGTGCTTTATCTTTGAACATTAAATAATATATCTCTATCGATTCGCTATTTAAATCTAGATGAAATACAATATTTTACTTATCTTTTCTATTTTTTATAATTTATTTATGTTTCGTAAACTTTGGGTTATAATATAAATTAATTAAATAGTTAATATAGTGCTATATATTACAAAAGTACTCCCTTTATATACCCCATTCGACGCCGACTTCATTGTAGCTTTCCTTTTAATTTTACGTATTTTTGCCAATTTCTTATTAGCTTTTAGATATCGCGTGTTTAGGTGGAAATCGCTATTCATTGCTAGAGTAATTCATTAGGTGGGGTCCGAGGTTAATCTTCCAACAAATTCCTTCTTTTTTTTTTTTCCGCCGCCTCCTGGTAAGCCAAAAATTCATCTTCAAATTTTCGCTGTTCTTTTTCCAAGCAAGATCGCACTTTATCTACCTTTTTCAACGAATTCATAATCAAAACGTTATAAAAAGAACTCTGGCGACGAATATAGCAGCTGCAACTTGAAAATTCGATTACAAAGGAATAGCCGGTTTCCTCGAAACGAACGCAATTAAAACATAAAAAACCTTCCGTACCAAAGCTTTTAATTAAATTGGCACGGTTATCCCTGGAATTTCGCTGGCCTAAATAAAGGTTTCTTTCCTGTTTCTGCGCGCGATTTAACATATTAAAAGATTAACTAAAAAAGTTCAAAAAGTTAAACTCCGGAAAATTTCCTACCATTTTATCTTTGGGACAAAAATCTTGGAAAAAAGGAAATAATGTTACGAATTAAAACCTGTTTTCCCTATTTGGGCGAAGATACCCTACGGTTAAACTCCGGAAGCAGATATCTTAGCATTTTAATATAATTTGGAAAATCTAATAGATCTGGACCAAATTATACAAATTCAGCAGATCTACGATATACCCATAAAAAACTAAAGGATATATAATAGATAAGTTTTTCCTATAAATAGCACCTACTTAATTTCGCTCCTTAGCTATCAATCTAAACCTTTAATCAAAGGCAACGTTTTGCGATTAAGGGAAAAGTCCGCAAATCTTTTTAACGAACAGATTACTGAATCATTTTTCGCCCTATTGTTATCTGCAAATCAAAAACCCCTTTCGGATACTGATCATGCTTCTAGGTGGTTGTGTGACAGGTTCGTTACATTTGATTTTTTTTTTTCTAAATATCCTTAAATTTGTACTAGAAGTTTTTCCGTTTTTTTAAAAACTCGTCCATTTTCGTATTTAAACAAGCTTCCGTCGACCGTAAGTAACTTATACAACTTCAATTTATATTTCCAGGATATCCGATATTTTTTCGCAACTGATAATAAAATAAAATTCCCTTTAACTCCTAAATCGATCATAGCATAAAATGTCTTATTCCTATACTAAAGGAAAATTTCAATTTAATTACGTTATCCAGTTTTGCCTCGTATAAAGTCTTAAAAGTTAAGGCTTTTCGATACCTTAATCTCGAAGACCTGCGTAATTTTTTAACTTTTTAATTTTGTTAGCTAAAAGGCGTTTCCATTTTCGGGCTTTCTTAATTGCATATCTTGTACATTTGTTATCCATGCAAATGTACCACTTTTTTTTTGGCTAATTTAGCAGGTAATTCTAATAGTCTTAACTTCCGACGTTTAAAGAGAGTTTTATTTCGGGGTCGAAATTTCTGAAAGAGTTATTCCTATACCTAATAGTTTGTACATTATATATAATATAAGGGAGTAATATAAGCATTCCTGAGTAATAGCCCTTCGACTTTGGCTTAACTCGGGATATAGATAATAAAATCGGAGATACTTTAACCATCTAAAAGTTTTAATGCACTTGCATTTGTCGTCCGGTTTAATAAGGGTTTTTTTATCCTATCCGGGCCAATAATCACTATTTTTTTTGGTACGGAAATAAATTAAATAATTATTATTATAACAAGCGGAAAAGTAAAAAGGGTTGTAACTATTAACGGGTTTCTAAGGTAATACATTTATTTCTAAAAGCTTACTAGACTCCGGGGATAACTATTTATAGTTGTTGGAATTAAGGCGTACCTGGTCATATTTATCATATAATTTGCACTTTTGCTTATCTAAATAATAAATACATTTTAACTTTATAGCTATCCTAAAAGCCATTTATTCGGGATAATATCTATAAGCTTTGGCAATTTGATTTTAACAAATCGGATAACGCTCGAACTCTAGGTCGCTATTCTGTTCGTAATATATAGTTGTAATAGTAAATTCTTGTTGGAAAAAAATGGAATTAACTTCCTTCTTTTTTTCACTTTTACTATCTAATTATTATTCGGCTATCCTAACCTTTTTTAGGATTAAGGAATCCCTTCTTTCTTAGAATCCCTCTTTGCTAAAAAGCGGCATTCGCTTTTACAATAGCTTTTTTTGCCACAATTAAAACATTCAATTTCTAACTTATCTTCCTTACGTTCCTTTAAAGCAATATTAACTTCCTTTTAAAATCTACCCTTAGTTCTATCCCTTTAAAATTTGCTGTTTAAGCTTTAATTATCTTTCTTTTTGTCGGATCTTTTCTTCTCCAAGTACCTTTCAAAAGTACGTCGATTAGCAATAATAGCTTTATTAATATAATTCTAAAAGGAGCCAGTTTTAAGTACCCTATACATCTTATCCTTAACTTGCGATTTTAGGCCGTTATAAAAGGGATAAAACAATACGCTTTCTGGAAAATTAAAAACTAACGTAAAACGATTAAACTTAATTATATACTTAACCGCTAACTTAATCTGTTAAAAAAGGTGCAACTATTCAACCGCATACTGTTCTTTGTCGAAATTTCCGAACAAAGTTCGCATTTTTTCCTCAAAATGTTCATAATTGCCGAAAACATAATTAGTTAGGTCGGAAAATTAGTTAAGGTAATTATAAAATAATCGCTCATAATAGGTTCGGACCATAAAAAAACTTTCCTGGCAAACAGCTGGAAAATAACTATCACCTTTTAATAATTTTCCGTCAAAGAATTTTTATAAACCTTAAGGTAAAATTTAGCCTGGACCAGAAATCCTTTTACGTCCGTAGTTCTATTATAGAGCTTTGGAAAAGTTGGTTTGTAGCCTTTAACATCCGGCATTCCATAATAACTGGAAAAAGGAACAGTACTTTTGCAAATCTTGTTCGTACTAAATAAAGGCAAAATCGAAAACCTTTGTTATCGGATAAATCTGGTATTTTCGTCTTTCAAGGTTTTGATTTTTCTTGCAAAGATGTTCATTTTTTCGTTAATAGTAAGTTCCTTTTAACGGCAAATACGTATATAACTTTAAAGTATATTAATACCCAAAACATTATAGCATAAAAGGAAACGAGTTAGCAAATAAGCTAATAAAGGCGGGTTTAAAGTTGAGGAACGTCGGCGATGATTGCATAATTACGGCTTACGGGATTAAGTTTAAGGTAAGGTTACGGAATAAAGCGTAACTGAAAAATATGGTAAGAAACGGCCTTTATTAAGCTTTTATAGCGTTATAAAGACTGGAAATTAAAGTATTATTTATATTGTTCCGGTAAGCTAAAGTACTTAACGAAACCAGCTTTATATTATTACTTTAACGTTTTGCACGGGATACGGGAATTTCGCTTGGTATTACCGAAAATTTAAGTACGAAAACGCGGAGCTGTATTATATTTACGGTAAGCTTAAGGTATCCGAATATTTAGTTTACTGCAAAAAAGCGGACGTCTTTTTAACGATTGGTTATTTAAACCGAAAATACGTTTTTAGGGGCCTAAAGAAAAAACCTGTTATTTAGCGGAGCTTATAAATAACTCAATTACCTTTAAAAATTACATTAAGCTTCCGGGGTTTACGGAAATATTTGCGTACGGAAATAAGTCGGGCTAAGACGGAATTATTCGGTAGAAAGTTATACGTTATTATTAAACGTCGTTCTGTAAGAGAACGATTATTTTGTAATAGTAAAAGCTGCTTAAAGCTTTAGGGATTATATTTATTTAACTTTGTCTTTTTTTTGGGTTTCTGGATAAGGAGTTAAGAAATTTAAGAAATCGGGCTTAAGGAATAAAGGAAAAAGAGGGGTCTTGATTTTGATTTCGATTTAATAACATATAGTAATGCGTTTAAACGCGTAGCTTACGACGTACAAGCCGATACTTCGAAAGGTTATTACGGCCAGCGATTAGGGCTTAGGCCTTAAGAACCCTTGGAAGGGAGGAGGAGAACGCTAAGTACTGCCCTAGGAGAGGCTCTGGGACAAGCCGCTACGCGGCTTTCCCCTGGCGTTAAATACTACAAACAAACAAACAAACAAACAAACCTCATCTGCCGACAAGTTCGTTCGATATCACGTGACACAAGCATCAAGTCCAGGCTTACGCGCCGGGAGGATCCTCTATTATCGGCTGTCTAGTCGTATATATACATGAACTTGCGCCACCAGGCCTCCACCCTCCAGTGGGGGTTCTCGAAGACGACCGCCCCCCATTCCGCGGCCCTGGGCGACCTGATCTCGAGTTTGACGGGCCTCTTATAGGAGCAAACGTCAACCTTGCCGGCCAGGCGTTTATCGATCGTCCTGATCGTCCGCCGCTTCAGGTCCAGGAGCATGAACTCCCCGGCGCCGACGTCGGCGAGGAGCGCGGAGTCGCCGATGACGCGGAATCGATCTCCGCAGGACCGGGCTAGGCGGTCCGCGACGGCCCCCTGGTCTCGCCTGTCGACGGAGCAGACGGCCTCATCGAGATGGGCGAGCAGGTCCGCGCCCCGCGTCCTGAATCCCTCGTGCAAGTCGGTGGCCACCGGGTCCTCGGGGTCCTCGCCGAACAAGGCCTGGGCCCTCAAGTTCAGCTCGCGGTACGCGAACATCAGGAGGCATTGCTCATGCGGGGCCTTGCCCGGGCACGCCTGTAGGATGGCGTCCCGGAGGTGTTTCTTCGCCAGGTAGGCGGCCGCGGACGGCATTCCCGGCTCGCAGAGCCCACGCGCGAGGGCGGCGAAGACGTCGAACACCGCCCGGGGGTACCTGCCCAGAGAAGCCGATCCCCGGATGGCACCCACCAGCTGCATCACCTGTTCCCCCGCCGTAGGCCGAACCGCGGCCGCGGGGTCTGTCGCGGCGTGCCACGGCGTCTCGACGACCCAGATCTGATCAGAGTCGGGTCCGGCCGCGGCCGCACCGCCTGCCATCGTCGGCGCGTCGCGGCTGATGTCCCGGAGGAGGGAGGGCCACCCGGCCGACGGTCCCGGGCCGCAGGCCTGCGTCAGGAATGCCGAGATGCCGGTCCGCAGCAGGGATTCCGCTTCCCTCAGCGCATTAACGCTCTCGCGTTCGAAAGTCAGCTCGCCCTGCAGCGAGGCCAGTTTCTGATCGTGGCTGCTTACAGTATGCCTCGCGATCGCGAGCTCGGCCTCCAAAGCCTGGACCTTGGCCGATTTCTCTCGGAGCTTGGTCAGCATCGAAGCCAGGTTTTGATCTCGGATGGTTACGTTATGCTTCTCGCTCTGGAGCTTGGCTTCCAAGGCCTGAGCCTTGGTCGATTCCCCTTGGAGCTGGGCGTTGGCTTCCGTGAGCTGAGCCTTGGCCTCCGAGAGCTCCGTTTCCCTGACCTGTAGATGCTCGGTGAGAGCCCCGGAAGAGGCGGTCGCTTGCCTGAGCTGGTCGGTTAATTGCTGTATCTGCAGCTCGAGCCCCGGGACGCGCCTCGAAAGCGGCTCCGTCTGCCGCAGCCGGAGCCGCAGCCCCCGGAGCTCCTCCGCCGTGATCCCCAGCGCCTCGAGCTGGCATAGGGCATGGGCGAGGGAGAACTCTTTCTCCATCAGCCGATTCTCGGCGTTTAGGAGCGCCTCGCGGGTCGCGTCGGCGTCTCGGAGGGCCTCGTCCCGCGCCGAGATCTTCTCCTTCGCCTCGCGCAGCTGCGCTTTGGTTTTGGTGTGGCCGTCCGCCTCCTGGAGCCAGGAAGCGTGCAGCTCCCTTATCTTCGCGACGTGTTCGGCGATCTCTCGGTTGTGCTCTATGCCCTGGCGAAGCCGTACGTCGTAGGCGTCGAGGTCTTGCTGCGCCTGCTGATACATCTTCTCGAAATGTTCGCGCGTCGCCGCGGCATCGCGGGCCTGTGCGGCGCTGTCCTCCGACTGCTGCCTGAGCCGCTTGACCTCCGCCTCCAGGGCCGCCTTCTCTTCCGATGCGGTTTCGAGCAGCCGCCGGAGCCCGGCGTCCTGCTCTACGAGTTCGGCGTTCCGCGCCGCGAGCTCGGTCTTCTGCCCCTCGAGTTCTTCCGCAGCCCTGCCCAGCTGGGAGTTGGAGATGATCTCCCGTCTCGCCGCCTCCTCCTGGTTCGATAAGCGGAGCTGCTCCAGCTTCTCCCTGAGCGCCTCGTTCTCTTTTCGGAGCTCCAGCTCCGACACCGTCGGTCCCGGCTCGGGATCGCCGATGGCGTCGCTCGACGACGGCCCCGCGGGACCCCGGCCGCCTTCGTGGGGCAGCCGGCCGCCCTTACAGGCCTCGAGCTCCGTGTTTCGAAACGCCGCCAGGACCTCCGGGCTGATCCGGCGGAGGTTGTCGGCGTTCCCGAACAGCGCCTCGTTGGTCCGGACCACGAGGTCGGGGAAGCCGCTAGGGACCGGCTGATCTTCGAACATGCCCTCTTCGCGCATTCGCTCGGCGAGGCCGTCTATCTCCTGCTTGTCGGCGAAGGCCTCCCGCAGCATCCCGAGCCTCTCGCGCAGCTCCGACGCGTATCTTTCCATCTTGACCTTCTGGCCCCGCATCTTGGTGGCGAGATCCGCCGCGGCCTCCCAGAAGTCGGGGTCGGTCGGTATCGGGGCGTCCCCGATAATTAGGGACCTTTTAGTGACGGAGGAAAAGAGCTCCTGTATCTTATGATATCTACCCTCTTCTTCTTTCAGCGACTTTTGAACATCCGCGGCCGAACGGCGAAGCGGTTTCGAGCCCGTGCCGCCCGAGGCCACGCCTGCATTTGCGCGAGACATATTATGAGATATGATGAGATAATAATTAATAAACGTTTGGGGAGGATAATTAGACGTTGGGCGGTATTATAGGAATGTCTTTGGTAAGCGGGAAGTCGGAGACGCGAAGATGGTTAGGCTTGTGAAGCATCAGGGTTTGGATAAGTTAACGGAGAATTATATTTTCGACTCAGCTAGAGGCCGTGGGCGGGTCCGCACAGCCTAAGGCTGCCACCCTACGCTCCTTCCCCAGTCGCCGTTTCCCGAGCATGCGTAGTTGGAATAAGGGGAAGGAGCCACCTGCCATCTGGCAACTGGCGTAGGACCGGCATCCGAGGACCGTGCTCCCCGCAGCACAACATTCTGAGTCACTTATTTTACGAGAGCTTCGCCCTTGCGAAATTAAGGGGGAAGCTGCTGGACGTACGAGCCGTGCTGTGATGGAGCGTCGAGTCTGTCACGTGTCGAATGGGGTTTCCCGATACTCCGACACCGTGCTCCCCAGCCACAGTCCCCGACAGCCCGTCTTTACGTGATTTGATAGGCACCGACGACAGGTGTCGCGGGGTGGGAAGGGGGAATAAGAATACTTGAGTTAGATGAGGAGCTCCTAGCGACCTGGGACCCGAAGACTCTTTGCACAAATGTCCCATCACATTCCGTAGCCTCGTACAAATACACCCTTAACCCTATATTAATGGTCCCCTTCCGGATAAGCCGTAACCCTCCGGTAATGTTCCTGATCCCGCGTAGCCCCTGCCCTCGGTCCCGTAAACAGCCAGTCCTAAGCTCCGTACGGTAGTAAGCTTCACACAGTCCCGGGCCCATACTAACCTGTCGTCCTTCTTACCGTCTGACCCCATTAAAGACCTTCGACGTCTTCCACTGGTAGAGCGTATAAGGCATGTTCCCCCTCTAGCTCCCTGGGTGGGCGGATAGGAGCCTACGACCACAAGACCTGCTGCCGCTCGACCGCACAGGGAGCGGGAGGGTATACGTTAAGTGTTGTAAAAAGAGGGCTCTCGGCGCTGCCGATTGGCCGAAGCTTGGGGGCGGAGAAAAAAAGGGGCAGCACGTCCCCGCAGGTTTTATACGAAGGATGATTAAATATGAGAGAACCATTCATTCATGATTCTTTTACTCAGTATTTTCGACAATAACCCCGATTTCTTCATAGCGTTAACGTTGTAATATTGTTCGTCGTAATAATGATTATAAAAATCTGCGACCGGTAATTTCACATTTAATTTATTAATTCGAATAAAGCTGTGTCTGGTTAATAAGGACTGGGAGTATCTCGACGCTATGCAAACCAAAATATAGACTCATCCAACACGCAATACGTATCGAAGTCCTAGAAACCGTTCCCGTCCGCTCCAAGAACTCCATCACAATGCATGTCATGTTTTTCGCATGGAGACGCTTTTGCGAGACTGAGTGGTGTCTCGTATTGCGCCACAAACCAACCCCCATCATTGCTTGGGCCCACCACCTTGACGCTCCTAATCCCTGCCATCCAGGGGCTCACATAACGCTTTGTGACCCCGAGTAGTAACCCCCAGCATACACGTGTTCGGCCTCCCACCTAAGGAAGTCTCCCAAGTCGTGGCCAAGGTTGTAGCCCATGGGGACGATGTCCACGTCGTCGTTGTCGCTCCGGATGACTCGCAGGTCCAGCATCGGGCTCTGCGGGAGACTGGCGATGCTATCCCGGTCGGCGAACTTCCTCGGCTGGGCGGCGCCGGCGCCGGCGAAGCTCCGCGACGACGGGGCCTGGTACTCGTCCAGGGAGGAGGGCTTGGGCCCCGGGAGGCCGAGGCCCTGCGCCGCCGCCTCCTGCCGCAGCGCCCGCCACCGGTGGTGCGCGCTGTACGGGTTGTCCTCCTGGATGTCGTTGTAGGAGATGTCCGAGAAATCGCCCGCGGAGACGGTGCTCGTGGGGCTCGACGCCTCGGGCTCCTCGCCGACGAGGCCGCCGGCGGCGCCGAAGCCCCACGACTCCCACCAGTCCACGAGCTCCTCGATCTCCTCGGCCGCCAGCCGGCGGATCGTGTCGTCGCTCTCCGAGTTCCAGTCGCCGGCGCCGCCGAGGATCGCCATCTGGAACGCGGTCCAGTCCAGGCCGTCGTCGGCGCCGCCCAGCGACGGCTCGGGAACCAGGTCCGACTTGGCGAACCGGATCGGTCCGTGCTTGAAGGTGGGGACGGTCACGGTGCACGGAGACGACTGGAGGTATACGTAGTCGGAATCGGCGACGCTCTCCTGCGTGTTCCCGGGCAGGCGGCCGAGGAAGAGTTCGTCGTCCGATGATGAAATTGGGGGCGTCTCCGGAATGCTCGGCAATCCCGGAGGCTGCCTGCGTCCGGCCATGAGACTTTTCAGGCTCTTCTTAGGCGGCGCGGGATGGGCCTCCCCGGATCCCGCCGGCCTAGCTTCGGTCCTGACATTTTCCGACGGGGACGGGGCTAGGAAAAGTTCGTCCCGATCCCTCTCTGCGGAGAAGCTCTGCGGTTCCGCGTCGTCGAAGAACGCCGATGCTGCTTTGTCTTCCACCGGCGTTTCGGCGGTGAGTTTTACCCCGGCCGAGCCGATCCGCGAAGGGAGATCGTCGAGGTGAAACGGCTCGACCGGGGTGTCGACGGACTCGGTGTCTGATTTCGACGTGTCGTTCATCTGCTGCGTCTTGAGTTGCGACATCCTGCGCCGCTTGTATTCCTCGAGTTGGGCTTCCGTCAACATCTCATCCACCTCGACCTTGTTGAAGAGCCTCCCGGTGAACAGCTCCGCAACGTTCTCCGTGAGAGTCCATCTCGGGACAGTTTTGATGACCGGCTTGGTAATGACGGGCTTCCTTAGGGGCTTCGCCGGCTTAGGCAATTTTGTGCCCTTCTTAGACCTCTTCCTCTTGGGATTGGAAGGGCTACGAGCTGGCGCAGTAGGGGCCGGCGTGGCTAAGCGTGACTGAGACTTCTGACTCGGCGAAGACTTCAGGATGGGCGAGATGTCGGGCGTCGAAGGCCCTGGCCTCTCCGTAAATGAGCTCGTCATGGATGCTTCTTCCTCGAACGTGCTCGCGCGCGGCGTATTATCGCTGTGCGAATATTGTAGGAGTTTCACCTCGTCTATGGCGCTGCCGACTTGTCTGAATGCCTCATCCGCTTCTTGGATGAGTTGTCGAATGTTTTGCGAATATTCCTCTGGCGATACCTGGGTCCCGGGTTTTTCGGTGGACCTTCTCGCTTTCTCCTCCGGCTGGGAAGACGAAGCTTCTCCAAGATCTGATAATGAGTCTGGTGTTATCGGTTCCTCGCGACACCGCACGAGACTAGGTGATTTAGTGTGGCAGCTCTCGGGTGAACTTTGGGGTGGCAGTCCATCGTCCTCGTAGATGGTAGCACTGGATACCTGTAAGGACTCCTCGCTCGGTTCATCCTTTGATGGTAGCGCACAAAGGCACGACCTCCTTAGTCCAACGGACCGGGGGCCGAGGCGGGCATTGTGCGCGCAATCGCACAAAGAACTAGCCGAGGAGCGCCGGGTTTCGGCCGGGAGCGGTGGGATAGGACCGAGAATATCGTGGACGCTATGATGGCGGCCGAGCCCGAACGGCTCGGGCGGTTGCCTTTTGCGCCTGGCTATGTACCAGGAGTCCTTGCGTCGGTTCCTGCCCTTATATCCGGCGCCCTCGTCGCTATCAGATTGGCTCCCGGGCTCGACGCCGCTCAGAGCCCGCCGATGGGACATCAGCCTTCGAATTTTTGACCCGTGCATGTTGTTGAATGTCAAGCTAGACACGAGGGAGAGGGTCAGACAGACCGACAGCGACGGCGACGGCGACAGGGAGGACACGCATTTATCGTCTCATGAAGCACCGGCTTGACCCCGTCGAGGGTGCTACACAAGGACTCCGAGCCCGCGATAGCAATGCAGGGGCTCGATATCGCCGTGGTGTAAGTTTCTTCTCGATAGGGTTGCAGTATGAGTATATCTACAGAGTCTATGGGCATACGAGCGAGCGGTAGAGCGGGTTAACTTCCAAAGACGTGCGGATGCAGCTGTATTGAAAGGTGATGGGCTGGCTGGGAAAGGCATATCGAGTACCTATGTAGGTACTAGTAAACCGGGAGGAGCCGGGGTGCCCTGCTCCCCGTCGATGTCATCCGTCCATTGGCCCATACGATGAGTTGCAGGCTGCCGACCAGGACTAATCGACTTGGAATCCGGGTTGGCACAGCCCTGTCCCTGCAGAGTGTCAGTGAGAGTACGTACCTCATGGGCCGCAGGCTCCTATGGAATGGCAAAACCGGGGCTCCCTTAGGAATGAGGGAATGTAGTCGTTTTGTCCCTCACTTAAAATTAAACCAACATATGCTATATGCGGTCAGTTATCAGCGCCAACGCTGCCGGGATCGGTACTTGTAGCTGCGCGGCAGGGCAGGGGGTCATAAGATGGGCCCCGATCGTTTTCGGCAGCGCTGGGGAATAACGGGAAGACGTAGCTGGATCTAGTTGGACCCCGGCATCCGTCCCTATGGGATGAATGGACTGACTCTACAGGCGGCAAAAGCCGTAAATGACGTCGCATTCATTTCATGATCTGCTCTTTTAATTCGACCAAAACTCCAGCCTATCACGTATATAAGTTGAAGCCATAATAAACAGTGTCATTTCCCCCCGCGACAACTCAGTGTATAAGCGCAACGTTAGGCAAGTCGGGCGCCTTCGAGGGCTGATCACGCTAAGGTAAACGTTGAGCTAGCGGGTTGACTCTGACAGGTATGCATGTACTCACATACCTCTCGCACGACGTATCTTGCGTATGCCACATACCGTCTACCTCTTAACAGGATTGGCAGGATTACCCCTTATAGTTGGTCATAGCAAGTCCCCTGGGACACCTCGCCGGGACTATGTATGTACCTACCAATATCGCCGTAGCGCTGCGTACGAGTGTTACATCGTCGGCGAATGGAGCGTTTTGCGGAAGGCTAAAAGGGCCACCCGAAGTCTTAGCGCAGCAGGACGCCGCTGACAAGTTTTCTCGCGGAGAGTGTTCAGTTTTTCTACGGCAAGCTGGCTGAGGCGTAGGCTGACAAGGTGGGGATAGTCGGCGGATCGTGCTTCGCATAGCCGCCAACTATGACTATGATCGTCTCTCGGTCCCCGCATTGAACTAAACTAGCAATCGATAACCCCAGCAGCAAGCGAATCGATATACCGTTTTCGTCAGTAGCGTTCTCATAAGCCACAACCTCAGACGGGCACATATTCGGACCGTACTGAGGCCAACATCAGCAGACCTACCATATATATCTCGGCCTGGAGGCAGCCGTAGAAGTACCCTCACGTTCCCCTCGCCTATCCGTTACCGCCTGCAACACGGAGAGTTGCCTCAGGTGGCTCAGGGGGAGAAGGGGCCAAAGGGACGAAGGGCGAGGTGCCAAGAACGATATGTTCAAGAGTTCACAATTGCCGGCCAATGTGAGGCCACGGAGCGTGAACCAGCTTGTGCTAGGGAAGAGAAGGAATAGTAATAGCCCCCAACTCTCTCACCAAGAGTCTTCGTATACGAGGTACGTACCTCTGGTGCATGGGTGGGCAAAGCCATTTAAACGGCAGACATACATAACCAGTCTACGTATCTCGTAATACTTCGTGCTTGTAGAAAATTATCGCTCTATTTTCGAGTGGCAGTGCTACCAGCCCCTCCCGTCGACACCGGCTGATGGGCTGGGGCGGTCGGGCTTGGAGGGGTGACATGGTCGAATTGAGCGACCGAAAGGGCTTGCCAGGATGTCCCTGACTCGAGACCCTGCCACAAAAGCAAAAGTGAAAAACCCCTGCTCCCCTGATTCCTTTAAACGGGAAGTGGATTCAACATGGGTCTATCCAACGCTGCTGTTATATTTACTTGTTATTCCATAGCGAAATAGCATGAGGAATCAAGCAGTGAAAGACCCCTGTCCTCTCCGTGATCGAAATCAGAGCGGTCTTAAAAGCGTTATACATCCTAGACACCTACCTCCCTATTAGCATGGGATGCTGACGATTCTGCACAGAACTGTTACCAAACCCCGGCCGCCCGCTGCGTATCATCACGTACGAAACGGTAGGTATGCGTTTCGATCGTACTTACATGGACGTTAAGACATTAGAATATGTGCTCGGTGTTCGGCACGGCACGTGGATAAAAGAGGGTGAAATTCCAACGCCGTGGAAGCCCTTGCTCCACTTTGGCATATCGACAAGGGGCCGTTCTCGTAAGCTTTGAATGATGTTTCTGTGGTTGAACCACTCTCGATCAAATCCCCAGCAATTAATCAATTGAAATGGCTACCTATTTTCATCCTAGACATGACATGCCACGACGCGATATGTCTCAGCGCTCTTGTTACCGGAATTGCCTACCTGATTTTGGTTCCGGACACCGCGAAGAGCCACCAGTACTAACACTAACTCCGAAGATGCTTGTTGAGGGGGCAGTCTTGCTTTCTCGAATTGGCCATTCCATAGGGTTGGTCCAAAAAACAATGCACAGAGTGGACTTTCGAAATGGTTCCGCACCGTCTCCTCTCATGCAGGAGCCGATAGTGCTAGATGCAGCAATCATTGTTACCATCCCCAACCAAACCAACATGCTTCTTACGAGCGAGATGAGGCGTGTTTGAGGTATGTTAAGAAACCCTTCCGCTGTCCCCGATGTCACCCTACGGGGTTGATAGCGTGTTTCGGCGTCTATTGAGCAACACAGGCCGCCCGGATAGACGCGCAATGCAAGGGACAATACGTACATACTTGCATGTCTGTAAATGGAACCGGATCCGGATTCGACAGCGGTTGCGTAAGTATCCGGCGGACGGCGAAATGCCAGCACCTCTAACAATTTCTTGTATCTTATGGCCCAAAATCCAACTAATATCGTCATATCACAAATAAGAATGCGTAAAACCACTCCCGCCTCCCTTTTAAGGTAACGCGTCAATTAGCTGCTACTGAGAATTGCTGGAGATGCTGACATTTCGCCGTCCGTCGGATATCAGGCATAAGAGTCTGGAACCATCCGTCCGTATCCTGGCAGTACCACAGAGTGACGGAGGCTGTGGAAGTGTCTGATGACTGTGTATTTACAGTAATATGCATTGCGGGAGGTTCGAGTCTAACCACCTTCCGAATTGCGACCGAAGCCTGGAGTTTAGAGAAACTCCGCCACCCGCAGATGCCAAGGCTCCCTTTTTCGCGCTTGGGGGGAAATCGCATTGAATTACCGATTCTGGCACCACTTGGCCGCATATCTTTATGCCATGATATCGTTGCAGCCGCGGCTAGTCAGCTTTGCTAACAGGCACGTAGGCCCTGATACGTCTCTTATGTACGCAGCACGCGGGGACCCGTCGGTCGGCGTTGGCCTCTCTGCCTATCGGAGCAGGTATTCTCGCCACCCATGCTACCATTTTCAGCTGGCTCGCACCGAAATTATTACTTGGTATCGGATGGGGGCACATTGATCTGGAGATGATTGGCTGATTCCAAAGCTGCTGGACTCCGGGAAGAAGAAGTCGAGTCGGCGCTGGAGTTATTGAATGTCAAGTGAGGACCGAACAGACTTTGGGCGGTCGGAATTCGCATGGTGCTCGGGACTCATTGCGAGCTGAACTGCGCTTGAGAGAAGCTTAAAGATCGCTGGACCGGGTTGCCCTGATCGCGAATCGTGCATATTCTCAGCGCTTACCGGGGGTAGCCGCGGGGTGTGACAAAGATCCCCAGCTAGACCCTTCTCCGTCCGTTGGGCTCGGGCGTAGCTATAATTGGACGCGATCATAGCCGCCAGGGCCGCCGCTTAGCTCCCTCTGCCGCCCTCTGCACGGATACCCTAGACGCATACACCGTAGTGTAGAGCCCAGCTGGCCGTCGTATAAGCAAAGGTAGGTCAGGCCAGAATATAGCACACCCAGAACACACCTCAGTTCTCGTATTGGACATCTTCGTCATCCTACTGGTCCTTGCGGGAGTTAGGCCGCTGCCGCGGCAAATCCCGCTTAATGCCACAATTCGCCTGTTGCCACATTTCAGCTGCTAGATCAGGCGGCCTAATTCTCAATGCTCGAGAGAGCTCCCAAGTAGCACGTACTTAGGGCTGTTATCCTAGCGTCGACTCCCCCGCTCTTGAGGGAATAGGCAGCCGAGGTTGATATTACGTCAGGTGCAGCACCAGCTGGGAAGTATGATCTTCCCAGGACTTAAAGCTAAGCCTCCGGAGAGAGGGACTTCTATTGTGTGAACAAGACAGATCGGGTGGTGATCTTCCCTAGGCTGAAGTGACGAACAACGACTGCCTAATCGGAAAATGTTAGTGAATAAGTGGCCTTGCTAGTTTGATCCAGCGATAAAGATTCCAGCCAACCGGATCTGAGCTTGATCGCACAGCATTCCAACACTTCTTAGATCACACGACTTCGCACTATTGAAAGTGGGGATGATGTCATTAGCGGAAGCCCGGCAATGCGAAGGCGTCCGTACGCGGACAATTCGGTGGATCAGATAACGCACAAAGGGGAAGAAGTGCGCTATGCGCTAGCTACCGGTAGATAGGCGCATTTGGATCTTGGCCGCGTCGTGGATGTATCTAGGGCTGGCAGGGAACGACATATGACGTTGCCGGGATCTACGAAGGGCTCGAAGCACTTTCGAGCATAGGCCGACCTGACAGGAGGTACATCAACCCCTTTCCGGGTAGCTCGTCCACGTGCCAGCATGGTCAACCTTGTTGTTTTCGGTGTCATTCCTGTACCCTATATCGATATTGAAGATGCCCTATTGGTGTCGGCGTGCTCGCGCCTTGACACTATAGAATTGAGACCACCGTCACCCTGTATGCCTGATTTTCGCGGTTGAAACCGCGCTACGGTGGCGTCTAACGGTCTGGCTAGCTGAGGCTCATGGTAAATCTATATTGTACATATGACGTGGAACGCATTGACGTAGGAGCTCCTCCATGGTCCTAAACTAACCTGGACCAGCTCAGATAGTTACGGTCTCCTGGATGGGAGCTAAAACTCATTCGCTTGGAGGTCATCAACTGGGTGCAGTAGATAAGGAAAGTGGGCACGCTCGTAGACTCTCTAGTGCGTGAGCGTGGCGGTCATGCGAGGCTTCCCCCCTATTCTCGACACACATACCTCTCCTCGTTTAGGCGCTTTTGACATACCTTTGGCAAGCTGAACTCATGAGGCTTGAGATCTTGCGACAGTAAGAGAGAAGACTTTGCGATAGGAATGCAGTGGGTGCTAGTATTGATAATGCTGTTCAACAGTGGTTCGTACCGTGTACCCACATCTTTGGTAGAAACTATCAAATGACTGAAAACAATCTTGTCCCCAGCTCTACGACATTGTACGCATATTCCATGGCTAGCATATCAGGTTAAATCAAAGACTGTGAGATTCAAGGGTCCGGTAGAGATACCTAGTTACACATCTACGTCTATCACAGACGACGCGAGTCAATCTCGATAGCACCGGCACCACTTGTAAGCAGCCCCCATGAGCCCCCGGCCTCCAGTGAACGATGGGGACCTAGCTGCTTCGTACTTTCAATGATTTCCCAGGGATACAGGCCCGAGTTGGATGCCTCGAACCATACCTATACCAGCCAATACGGGTCTGCTGCTCTTCTCGATCTTGATACCATTATCCTTCAACAATGTCGATTGTCCGTCCTCCCGTCATCTAGGGTTCGGACAGCAGTCGCGACTCCCCACAAGTTCCATGCTTGAATGACACCGCGCCGGCCTGCCTTCGGCTCGCTTCGTCTATGGCAACAGACGGGCGCGCCGTCCTGACCCGCCGGCGGCCTTCGCCCGTTGACTAGATGTTGGCCTGCTTCACGATTTGCATCCCCGTCACCCGAAAAGACGGAGAAGCGGCTCGTGGCAAAAGGGGGGCCTTGCCGGCTTGTGGTAGCAGAAGATCCCGGACAAGTCCCGTCGTCGGTGTTGACTTGAGCCATGGGTAGATCGGAGCTGTAGTAACATACTACGTGGGCCTTCAACCGACAGTCCGAGACGGCGCTGTCTCATATGCATATGCACATGCGCCTCCACGAGCAGTCCTGGGAACCATACCTCGCCAGCACCCCTGATGACCGTATCCCCAGGGAGCCGTACAGGGAGCCGTAGCGGAAGCGCAGCAACGCCGATGGCGACGACGAAGGTGAGGTCGTCGCAAGAAAGCCCGTCACCTCACAGGACCTCGTTCGCCCTCTTCATATGCCTCGGGGTAGCCGTCTTCAAGAAGGATGCGCCGGCGTGCCGCGAGACGTAGGGGGTTAGGGTCCGGCTCGGATTCGGGGAAGGCGGCGGCGGCGGCTGCTGCTTGCGAGAATCGGTGGCGGCCTTGGAAGGATGCGGTTGGTCCACGAGCCGGTATTGCCGGTCGTCGCGCGGCGCGGCGCCGAAGAGGCCGCCGATCCGGGAGCCGAGGGATCTGATCGGCAGGCAGGCGCAGCCGGCGGTGGACTCATCGTCTTCGTGCTTTTGCTCGAGGCGCATCTTACATATCAAGAAGCGAGCGGTGAAATGGAATGAAGGGATGGGTATCTCCTGATATCGAGATGATGGCCTGGCGGGTGTCTGAGTTGCGGGTTCGCCGCGCGTATATATTAAGAGGGGAGTGGCCAGTCAAAATGAAAACCCCAAGGCTCAGGTTTGCGGATGATAAGCACCTTTTACGTCTAGGAGGCGGAGCGGGTTGGCTTCGAGGATGAGGGTGGTCAGACGTGAAGTCTAACACTGCAAGGCGCCTGCGAAGACCCCATTCCACCCATCGCGTAGCCGGATCTGCTCTGCGCCGTCTTATCCCTAGCTCGACATATTTCACGATTCGCCCCTACCTGTCTTAGACGAAGGGATCGCTTGGTCACCGTCTCTTTACCACACCCGGTAACACGCGCGGGGATCTCACCTGGGTTAGGTGGGGAGCTAGGCAAGGTCAGGCTTGTCGTTAGCGTCCAAGCCTGACATTTGCGTTTCCTCGTGCGTATGAAGATCGGTGGTGTCTTCCGCCCCCTCCCGCGGAACCATATGAGATCCAACCACACGTCGTCCCCGCCATGGGCAAATCGCGACGTGGAAAGGGACTTGATTCTGGCAACCGGGTCCACGTCAAGATTACTGAGAAAGGATTCGGTGGCGCCGTGGATGGAAGCGATATAGGTCGACCAGAGACGCAATGGCGGATGGGCGGGTCGAAATCAGCTCCTATGACATAATAGACAGAAGCCCCCGAACAGAGATGCAGTGAGGGCCAGCCACGGGTGTGTCATAGGATGCTAAAAATCCCCGCTTTCCTCGTGTCCTTCACCGGCGAGCTCCTCATAGTCCGGGGCGTCACGGGGCTCTAGTCTCGCCCATTCAGTCGGGACGGTGGCGCCCGGAGGCGTTACTAGCAGTCTAACACATCACTAGCTCGGTTGTCAGCAGCTGAAAACATCATGGTGGGCAGTACAAGCGAGGAGGTTCAAGGTTCTGACGACGCCTGTGAAGACGCAACGATGATCATAATACCATGCGAATCACAACAGACATCGTGCACCGGCTCCCTCAAGTCCAAATGTCCGGCAGCTCTAGGTCATAAATCACAATGTGAGCTTTCCCAGGGACTAGATTCATGAGGGTCGGTGTCGACGCTGCTTTTGATCCAGACAATATGTGACTTTCTCCAGTCTCTCGGGGTCCCTTCCCCTGAAGCCTGACAGCTATCACGGAGGGTGGAGATCTCTTCAGTCGTGTGCGTCAACTGTATGATTAAGGTGCTTCGGCAGTTCTAGATATCGAGAACTCTACCACTCTTTATTGAACACAGGTACATCACTAATAAGGGTCCGAGCAAATGAGAGTTGCAAGGATTGGCATTTCGGCTATACGGTCTGCACCACTAGTAAACAGAAGGGAGCCGGACCCGCATGTGGATCGTTGCGTTTCAGTAATTCACGCGTCACTATCCTCCTCAGACTCGGACTCCTCGTGTTCTTGCGTAACGTAAGGCACAAACCGGAAGTCGAGGAAGCTCACGGCGGCTCCCTCCACGTCCACCATGAATTGCAAGCTCAGGACACCCTGTCCGTCACCTCGAAAACTGACCTTGCTCGCTATGCGCATGGCTTCGCTGGCGGATTTGATGAAGTCGAACTTGAAGCTCTGAGACCAACGCTCGCGAACCGAGAAGGTCTCGAGCAGATCGCGACCATTCGAGAAATCAACGGTGGCGCTTCCGAGCGCGCCGCTGGCGGTGAGGCTAAGATATGGTGCATTCGGAGTGGCTCGTATCGCGACGCGAGCCGGAGCCATCGGTGCCAGTTCGGAGAGGCTATCTAGGAGCCACCGCCCTTGCATGATGATCTTGAAGGCAAGGTCTTCGCGGTCGAAGGGGATGTCGTCCGGGGACTCAGGCGTGTAGGTAATCATATTGCACCGCGTCTTTACCTCGTTTTCTTCTAGGACGACGCTGAGCGGAGAACCGTCCTCCTCGTACAGGAGGCAGCACGTTCCGGGCATGCCGAGAGTCTGGTGGCTGAACGCATCAGGACGGTAGTTGCGGAGGTTGCTGCGGTAAGGTTCCGCATCCGCCTTTGCAGCTCGAGCGGCCACCTCGGTGGCGCCGAACAACTGTAGCGCCTCTAAAAGAGCGGCTAGATTCATTTGAAACTGCGGGAGAGCGTCGTTTTCTGCCTCGCCCTCTGGTATGTTGAGTGTGTACGTCGTAAAAAGAGCCTTATCTATAAAGGCGACACCTGATTTGGGGTCAGCGCGATTTCTCGATTGCTCGAACCCGGACATCAATAAACATACCCTGCATAACGCGAGAGTAGTCGGCGGCAAATCGGATGCCGTCCTGGGTAATCTGAACGTGAACTTTGGTGGTAAAGCTGATACATTTCAGAAGCTGGTGAATCTGGCGCGTGGAACTGGCTACGGCTCGGAAGAGCGGTTGCCGAGGAGGTGTAGAACCCATGGTCGAGGCTCTAACGTGACAATTTGGAATCCCGAGACTTTGGGTCGGGTTTATGGTATGCTTTTTCTAGGAAGTACAACAATCCTCAATCACGCTCAAGATGGGACATCGGGTGGTGAGATGCGGACAAGTTTCTGTGCACGCCTCAATTCACTTATGATACAGGGCGTCGCTTTTTGGGGGTATCTTCTTCCTCTAGACGTAAACTCCGACCGCGCAGAACATGTAAACCGTGCCGATCCTGCTAGGATGTTAGACTGCTAGGCTTCTAAATATGCGATTTCATCCGTCACAGGGGGTCGTACGCTACGGCCAGCGAGGCTGGAATCCCAAATAGAGGGAGGTTGAGAAGTGAACGATCTAAGACGAGGGATCACGTATTAGCCATTGAGTCGGATATGCGGATATCATCGGGGGCGTACTTAGTGCGAAGGCACCCGTCAAGGAGAGGCCTAACAGGAGTAGAACGAATCCGACGAGGAATTGGCTGCCCTTGCCTACGGTAGGAAGGAAAGGACTGGCAGATGGGGATTGCCAGAGCTCATAGAGTGAAGAATCCATGAAGGTGACGAGAGGGGACGAGTTACGAGACGAGACGGGGCTCGATGTATGTCGTTACAGGAAGAGTTTGGGGTTTTTCTGGTGAGAATTGCGGACGATCTCCTGTCAGTTGTCTTCTCTTAACTTCTCGTACAGGAACTTTCGATAGAGGGAGAGAAAGTCAAGGTCAAGCAAGATACGGTACTGCAAATGGCAAGCTGGCAGCAGGAACCAAAGGGCTAGAGCTCCGACCCGCTACTGCCCCCACAGACTGACGAACCATGCAGCTCGAGAGGTACGTACCTGTACCAAGATACCCTCCAGCCGCAATAGAACGGGGCCCTTTGAGTGGCGCAGCGCCAGGATCTACGAAGCCCGGAATATCAATATACCGACCACGTTGTGGTGTGATGGACAACTCGGTACAAGTGCGGGTACAAGCGGACTCCGTTTAGGCATGATTACATAATCTCACGACCTCTCTTCTTTCCAACGTCGTCATCCATCACTTATCAATCTTGCGACAGCGCACCTTCGCGACTCTGTCTGCATCGCATCGCATCGCATCGTATCGCATCGCATCGCATCGCATCGCGCCGCATCGTATCCCGTAATTATATCGCATTTTTCCCCTAGCTAGGAGATCAGAACTAGTATATTCCCGCTAGATGTGACCGAGATGATCAAGG
This sequence comes from Monosporascus sp. mg162, assembly GCA_004155945.1. Classification (NCBI taxonomy): domain Eukaryota; kingdom Fungi; phylum Ascomycota; class Sordariomycetes; order Xylariales; genus Monosporascus; species Monosporascus sp. mg162. The sequence continues at coordinate 52,989 of QJNY01000303.1, forward strand.
ACGAGAGTAAGCCCTCCCCCCTTTGCTCGCTAGGTTAGTTACTCAATTAACATGATATCCTTGGCTCTATAGATGGTAAGCGGAAGGCGACGGACGAGCCTTCGTCACCTACCGCCAGTAAAAGGGCCAAGACGGCCGACGACCCTACGGATGCGGACAAGAAGTCTACGCCTAAACGGATCCCCTTCCCAGAGAAGGTATAGACACCCTTTCATTGCGGTAGATGCCGACCCGCTCCCTGACTATCGCTGGCTGACACACGACCGAAGCCTGCCGTCATAGAAGAGCGGAATGGCGAGATAGAGTTCCGCGTCGTGAACAACGACAACGAGCGCGAATCGCTCATCATCCTCACCGGCCTGAAATGCATATTCCAGAAACAGCTACCGAAGATGCCGAAGGATTACATAGCCCGACTCGTCTACGACCGAACGCACCTGTCGATAGCGATCGTCAAGAAGCCGCTCGAGGTCGTCGGCGGGATCACTTATAGACCGTTCAAGGGTCGGCAGTTCGCCGAGATCGTCTTCTGCGCCATCAGCAGCGACCAGCAGGTCAAGGGCTACGGCGCCCACCTGATGTCGCACCTCAAGGACTACGTCAAGGCCACCAGCGACGTGATGCACTTCCTTACTTATGCCGACAACTATGCGATCGGCTACTTTAAGAAACAGGGTTTCACAAAGGAAATAACGCTGCCGAAATCCGTGTGGATGGGATATATCAAGGATTACGAGGGCGGCACCATAATGCAGTGCTCGATGCTCCCTCGCGTCCGCTATCTTGAAATGGGCCGCATGCTTCTTAAGCAGAAAGAATGCGTGCAGGCCAAGATCCGCGCCTTCTCCAAGTCGCATGTCATCCACCAACCGCCCAAGCAGTGGAAGAACGGCGTGTCCGCCATTGACCCGCTGTCCATCGAAGCGATACGGGAATCGGGCTGGTCTCCGGACATGGACGAACTGGCGCGGCAGCCGCGGCACGGCCCCAATTATAACCAACTCCTCCATCTGCTAAACGACCTCCAGAACCATCAATCGGCGTGGCCCTTCCTCAACCCGGTCAACAAGGACGACGTCGCCGACTACTACGAGGTCATTAAGGAGCCCATGGACCTCAGCACCATGGAGCAGAAGCTGGAAGCCGACCAGTACCAGACCCCCGAGGAGTTCATCAAGGACGCCAAGCTCATATTCGACAACTGCCGCAAGTACAACAACGAGAATACGCCCTACGCCAAGTCGGCGAACAAGTTGGAGAAGTACATGTGGGCCCAGATCAAGGCCATCCCCGAATGGTCGCACCTCGAGCCTTAGTCGGAGCCCCCTGGGCGAGGATTTCGAGGAAAGATAGTTCGAGGGAATTATTCATACACCGAAGAGATGCCATAGGCGATTGGCGTGTGCGCTCTCTGACTCGGATTCATCGAGCGGTGGCACGTGTGGACGACGACGTTTTTACTTGAAGCTTTTGTACGGCGTTGGTGGTTTAACGGCTTCAAACGTGTAGATTTAGGCAGAAACGATATCCCGGTGGCAGCTTGGTGTCTATGCATACTTACATAGGCAGGCGTACAGGACAATGGCGCTTAGGCAAGCTCAAAAGCTTACATCGAGGTGCGGCGATACCGCCTGCACCTCTCAGATGTGGTTTTATTCGCAAGTAAACGAATATGTATATGGGTTGTCTTAGGGCAGGAGCAACTTAACATGAGTACAGCTGATCCAAAAGCTCTCCCTGTAGGAACTATTCAATAAGAGTATGTGAGACTCAGCCTCCTGAAACTGTCTAGCGGATGTGCATCCGAGGGCCGCTCTGACTTTGGGCGTAGTCGCCTGCGGTCAGGACCGGTCGACTTGGTACCTGAGAATGGTGGGTTTGAGGGGGGGATTGATCAGCATCATTATCGGGCTTCAAGCACTTCGAGGAGGCGCATTCAAATGCTCAAGTTTGTGGAGAAAAGCGACGGATCTACCCGTAAAAACTCGATAAATTGGTCGAAAGCTCATGGGGCGCTAATGTATTATACCCCGATTTTCCCCCTTATGGCATTCTTTTTATAGTTCAGGAGGAGCAGCCGTAAGCTCATTTTGGGAAAACGTTAGGATCTGGGGGATCACGTGATATGGGGGATCTCCGCCGCTTAACCGTTTGTAGTGATAGCCCCGCATTAGCTTTGGACGAATTTATCGAGTTTTTACGGGGTATCCATCGGATCCGAGCACGGACTTGCCTTGCCGTGGGGTCGTCATGACGGTGGGCTGCTTATTATAACTGCACACTCTTGCGACACCTTCTGCTACTTCACCGAGTTTCTTTTGCTCACACTCGTCAGGCTGCCTGGGGCGCCTCGCTATCTTAGAGATCCGTCCATGAGGAGTGTCGTCAGGCCGGTCTGGATTCTTACCAGCGCATTGGGCTCGATTGGATCGCCCGAGTCTACAGCCAGCTGAGCAACTACACAGCCCCTATTCGGCATACCACTTGAGCCAAGGCCGAGCCGGGCCGGGCGTATGTCAGAGTGGCAGTGGATATATCTGGGCGTTTCCCGGTGCTATTGGGTCGTTTACCTTGAGAAGGCCGGGAAAGGGGGTGTCAGCTTAATGATGCTTCCCTTGTCTCTCGGCGTATCACATATAGTTTCCATTGCCGATCGAGACTTGAGACAGACACTGAAACTGTGTAGCGGAACCGCAGGATGAAGACATATTTGCATGCTTGGATTAGACTTCGACAAGTACGTAAAATAAGAGGGCTACGGGTTCTGACTTTACCCCGCGCATAGCACCATATGAGCCTTCTGATTGACGGGCGTCCCGTCTTGCTCGGCAGCGCCGAACCCGTTTACCTTCCAAGTTGTTATCAAAAGCGACGATATGTCGTGTTACCATCTACTACTATCACCGCCATTGTTGATTGGCGAAATGCAAGACCGAGCATTGGGTTGATACGCTCCGTCATGGACGGCGAGGGGCTCCGTCAAATCGAAGGGATAGATTGTGACTTCCATAGCAGCATGTCAAGCCTCTGCTGGCCCCAAACATCGTTCCCCGTGGCATTTCGCAATTGGCTGCCCGCCAAGTCGAAAGTGCAAGAAGTTGAAAGTCACTCGCCCGTTCCAGTTGGTTGTAGTCCCATGGTGCTGATAAGCTGGGCGGTCTATTTTGCGTAGAAGAATGCAACAACATACAAAGGGAAACGTACGCATCAAGAGGGTCTCATAAATCCGCCAAAATGCCCCATCCTATTACAAAATCCGAGTTAAAACTCACATACCGCTGCTCGGTCCATAGTTTAGTCGTTTGTTGAATAACTGTATACTACATGGAGCCTATCGGTGGGGTTGCCAGTGTCATTGCTATTTTCTCTCTCGCCATCCAGCTCGCGGACTGCGCTATCAGAACCAAGAGCTTCCTTGACGCCGTTTCTGGCTCATCGGCGGAATTCCTTCGATTGGAGCAGCTCCTGGACCATTCGTATGTGATTGCTGCCAATGTCAGGGCCGTGCTCGAAAGGGGCAAGAATGCCCATTCAGGGGAGCGGCAAGTTTCGGATTGCGTGCATGCTTCGCTTGCCACGTGCATGAACGTCGCCAGTTGCATCGAAGGTATTCTGGCCAAAGCCATGAAAACACGACGCGGAACAAGCGCGCTAGATCGGGTGCGGGCCCAGATCCGGCTGGCCTGTAAGCGTGGCGAGATCGAAGGTCTCGAGAACCGATTCTACGGCGCTGTTGCTGTCCTGAGCCTCACCATGAACTTGCATGTGGCGTAAGCCGGCCCTTCTCGCCGTTCGGTTAAGAGTTGTTGTACTGATTGCCTAGCGACGCTGTCCATATAACCCACATGAGACCGGCCGCACCTGAACCGCCGGATGGAACGCAACCTCTCACCAGGGCAATAACTGGACCTAGCTCCATACAACCACAGACACATCTAACAGATGATCCAGGATGCGCGTGCCCCCTAGAGGGGGAACAGGTCCATCGGCCCGCGTCGTTGCAGGATGATGAGCGGGTACTCATATCGAGGTCCTCAAGGAGGTGGAGGTCCCAGGTACTGCTTGGCGCATTCACCATCTCAGCCCAGAAGGAAAGGATAAGACGCCGCAGACCAGATTCGGGATCCCCGATAGACGATCAACAGGTCGAGGAGGTGTTCAGGTGTTGCGTCCAGCCATCGTTTCTTTCTTGGTGTTTTGAGTTTCAAGTTGCTCGCGCTACTTATCGCCAGGCCGCTGTCACGGTCAAGCCAATCCACATCCTAGAGCAGCAGACAGAGGATATGTTGCGGCAAATCTTCTTCGATAAAGACCTGACCAGTTTCCGAGGGATGTTCGATAGCGGCGCCGTGACGTTAAGTAGCGTCACCACAGATGGGCTGCCTCTTCTACTTGTATGTGTTACGCTTCCTAGCAATCCAAATAGTCAGCAGATGGCCTCTTCGGATTCGCTTACACTTACTGTGCGAGCCAGCTGGCACAAATGTGCTGGGATGACGCCGCCGTGGCATGGCTTGTCCAACAGCGCTGCCCTGTCGATAGTGGTAACGTCGAGCTCTGGTAAACGCTTATCCCTGAAAGCATGGATTTCGCTGATGAATCTCGCAGTGCCTCTTGGACCGGGTCTACCGAGCGCACCTTTCAAGCGTTATGTTCGGCGGCGGACCTTGCGGAATGCACGGTCGATACCATCTTCCCGGATGCAGGGCACGTTCTCAGTGCCCCTTCCCACTTTGAGTGGTATATCGCCCACAATTTCAACGACACTTGCATAGTATTGACTGAGTGGTACGGATCTGTCTTATATGTTGAAGCAACCGCTTGGGCAGATGTCATGTCGGAGATCGTCAGGTCCTGTGTCTCCGAGGAAGGCTCGGAGAGGGAGAGCCAGCGCAGGTATTGGCAAGACCTCATGGTTCGATCAATCCGTAATGGAGCAAATATACATTACTGTGACCAGACGCGGAGCACCTTGTTAGGCAACTGGGTACAGACATATCATCCCCTGACAACGCAAGATATCATCCGGCAATGGCTGCATATCTTGCGGTCGTGTGGAGTGGATACTATGCAGTACCTCCTGATTGAGGCGGAGCTATTTCACGCACATCAGAGGCTGAACAGCTGGAAGGAGAAGGGTATACGGAAAAGGGAGATTGACGTCGACCAAAAATGCGATGTGGCGGTTACTGTATCCTGGAAAAGGGGCTTCCCTGGTCCCTGTGCGCAAGTACTCGAAGAGTTCGTGGGTTTTGGGGATGACGAGTGCTTCTCGCCTTCTCTGAAGTATTCGGTGGTTGGCGATAAGGACTGGAAGAGATTTTGGCCGTTTTCATATAATTCCATTCCGAATTATGGGGGGTGGGCGCGGGGTTTACCAGAGCCGTTGAGACATCGACGCCGAAAAATACGCCACCAAGTTAGTCAAGCAAGAAAAGCGAGCAGTATGGAAGTACGAAAGATGCCCGGTTCGTGGGCTGATTGGTCGTGACAGCGACCACTATAGACTTGGGCTGAACGATAAAAAAGAAAGATAGTAAATTTGTTCCATAGTTACGACCTGAGAATGTCTATGAGGAAAGTCTATTAAGAGTGGGAACCTATACAGAGTTACAATTGAAGAGTTTTTTTGCTTTAGAATAATTGGAAGAATGTGCGAAGTGTGCTGGGTCGCAGCTGAGATATTGCCGAATAGAATCCATATGCCAAATAAGTAACGCTCGCGCAACTCCATTGCAGGCTACTGGATAGTTCTGGCAGTGCTTTGGTATCGCAGGAAGCCTGCGGAAAGAAGATCGAGTTCGGTAACAAAGTTGTTGCAAGGAGCTATCTGCAGGTGGTGCTCAGTGACAGAGATGGACTATATACAAATCAGATGGTAGTGTCGCATGACAAGGTTGTTAACGCGCAATATTTATTTATTTGTCGGATTTTTTTTTTTTTTTTTTTTTTTTTTTTTTTTTTTTTTTTTAGCGCCTGGGGGAACCGGCAACGCCTTTAAGTGACGTTATCATCCTTGGCCCCCCGTAAGGCATAAAGGCGTGAATAGCTGTCATATATTTGTACAATGTTACCCACATCATACTATTGCCGAAGAGAAAACGTCCATATCGCGGCAGCCAAAACCTTTCACATAAGCTTCCGTCCACCGTCTCAGCGTACCCCGGACCTCCGTATCAATAGCGCCTCCCGTCCCCATGAAAAGATAAAACACTAAACTATATGGGTAAAGCCTCGTCGACGAGCGTAGGCGGTTATAGTCGCATTTGCGCTGCATCCTTTTCTTCCGTAATGCCTTCCCAGACACCTAGACGCCCATTACCCTCGTACACGTACCGTCGTCGGTGCCGAGTTGATTCCCGTGTCGAAGGATAGGCGGTTTAATTAGGTTCTCGACCGTTATTAGTGCCCCGATAAGCGGCCGCCACAATTTGGGCGTTGACATCACCATTTAGGCGGCAGTTGGCCATTGGGCAGCTAACGTCCCACTAACAGTGGAACGCCAAGGAAAATAGATTGAGGGGAAGGTGCTTGGCGTAATATAGCACCGCAGCTGAAGAACACCATACATCCCCCTATGATGTGGGCATCTGTGCCAAGTAGAAGGAACACCACCAGGAGACATTATTCCCCAGGTCATTACTGAACCGCCGCAACTATGAATAGCTAAGCGAATTGCTGACGCGTTCGTCAACTGGCTGCTTGAATTTGTAACTGGTCTGGTGGCTGCATGGCGCTGGATGACAAATTCACAACCTCGTCTCTTCGAGTCTTGCAATGGGCACATCTCGAACGACCACATTTCTGACACGCACCGCTAGTCACCCCATTGTCTCCGTGGAGACAGTTGCACTATTGGAAGTAGGTCAGTCGAAAGGCAAAGGTAACCAGGTGAATTAGGCGACAAACGCAAGTCCAAGCCCAGTAATAGCGTTGAGTCATTGCTTCTAACGTGTCGTGTTGCCGTTCGGCGTATATTCAGCGCCCTCAAGCTTCCAGAAAGGCGTCGGTGTCTTATGAGACAATATGTCTTCGGCTTCGTTGCTATCGTTGCTGTAGTTCCGTAATGGCGCGCCAAATGAGTAGCTAACTATGGCCCTGGAATAGCAATAGTAGGACGGGTCTCGCTGAGCGATATGGGAAGGTCTTTCTGAGCGGTTACGTTGGACAGGAATTGGGTGGGAAGGTGACAAGAAATGTTAAGTGATCGCTATGCAACGATGATCCAAAGGTTACCGGTTGAAGAGGGACCGTTCCTAGGGCGAAAGAAAGACTAGCTCGAATGAGATGATACGTAGGTGCCCGAACCACCTGGAATAATCTGCGCGGTGTCACATCTCAAGGTTATGGGGTTGTGAGCCGCCGCCGCGGCGAAGAAAACATTGCGTCAGTAAGACCAAGATCCATCTCGCTCTAGCGTTGTTTCACAGGAGTTCGTTCATCGCTTGGGTGTCCATTCAGGCGCAAACTGGATCCCACATTGTCGTAGGCAAATCATCGAAAAGTCGGAAATACGAGCCGGCGGGGGGGTTGCTAGCCCCAAACCATCGATACGATAAGTCGGTGACGTTCGCTGGGAAAGTACCTCGCCGTACCAGGAATTCAGGGGAAGATGCCGTCCTACATGGGTTGATGTGTTAAGATACTGGGACCATAACGATACGGAGTGGAGCACTCGATCGCAAAAATGAGAATCCATGGCGGCTTGGGAATCGACTTTAAGGATGAGCCTCCGAGCCATCGATCGAGTGGTGCTCATAATACCAGCACAATGTCGTCCCCAGGTACTCGATATTGTTTCGGGATCTAAGTCGGTGGAAATGAGTACTGCGTTTCAATGGGGGAGTTAACACCCCATCTGAAGTATCCTCCACCCATTCAATAGGATATATTCCGACAGTGGCCCTAGAATCAGTATCCCGAATGACTAGGCCATACGGGTACATCGCAAGCTTGTTAATTTCCTTCGGGCGAGCGGTAGACACTTAACCAAGCATGCATTTTTAGGGCCAATCAGACGGAATAGTGACCGAGCGAAGCGAAAGGCGTCTGTAGTTTGCAACATTTTTTCAACACAGACTGACTCGCGAGACAGTCCTGCCTGGGCCATCAGAACTGAACGCGGACGGCAGGGCTGGAGGGGATCCGAAATTGGAACGGAAATCGCCTATTTCTCAGGTACCAGCGGTGTATCCGACCCGATTGCAGATGCTGAGTATGGCTCAAGCTCACTAAAAGTTTGCTAAGCTTTGATCTGTGACGGAGACTGATCAGCCAGCTTCGTCGACATCGCTTCGGTATGGGCCAGACTCAGAGCTAGTTGGCCCCAGACTCTTTCAGCAGAGCCGATTCTCCCCATCCATTGCCTTCCAGGACCTACTACACAGCACAGCTCGGCTCCTGGTGACCAAGCCGAAGAAGATTGCATCCCGCTCTTGATAGGGCGGGATAGATTAAGGCGGATGACCATCCTAAATATTGGCATCCTTGGAAGGACGGACCAACCAAGCCGGGCTCTTCTGCTTGTGCTACCACACAGCGTGCTTTTTGCTAATGCAGATGGCGATGATGGCTCACATTTGGACCAATCCAAGGTAGGCTTGTAATCTCCCGGCATATTGTACACGTCAGAGGGGCCATCATGGTGCGCCTTTCCGAGCTGGCCGTGATAGGCTAGTAGGAGTTAAGCATCGTGATTTGAAAAGAAAAAGGGTACTAAGAATTGGACACTAACTAGATGATACCCAAGGAATAGGTCAAGCGGTTAAGATGCGGTATTGACGGGAACCGAGACTCTTTTTGACAGAATTGGCTCACTATGTCAATGCCGTGGCGCTACTATCATGAAGAGAAGGGCGTGATTATGGGGGGAAGTATATATTGTGCCACGTGACTGCTTGGCTTGGCGCTGCGCTTGAGTGACTCCCGGGGGGGTCGCCTGGCGATCCGTCGCCATAGGCGGGTGAAAGTGAGACCTGGGCTTTCCATAAGCTCCATGCCCCATATGCGGGATTCCGCAGGCTCTCACCCCTTTTTATAATCCTCAAAAGATCTTTCGAGGAACTTTCACCTCTTGGCATCAAAATGAGTGGCAGCCTTATCCGAAAACTCTCCTCGTCATTTCAAATGTAGTCTCTGATCAGGGACATCGCTTCCCCCCTTTTTTGTTACCGTACCCTTGAGAATGGAGGTAGGCGCATACCCCTGCCCTTAGCTCTCTGAAACAACAGCCTATACCGTGGTTCTTGACATTTCTCTCGCCTCCGATATATCGCTTAAGGAAACTAGGAAGTCCAGCATGCCGGCTCCGCCAAACCCCTGCTGGGCTCTTAGCCATACGATCCAGGGCTCTCCCCAGGTGCCGACTGCCAGCGTCCTACTCAATCTGCTCAACCTTGAGGGGAGCAAAGAACGCATCCAATGTCGCATCTTCCTTCATGTTATCGTTTACATTCTCGTCAAAGACGAAGGCGTGTCCTACAAGTGCAACTTTATAGATTGTAAAGAACACTTCCGGAATCCGTTGCTCCTGATCCAGCATCTCCTTATCTGTCCTATATTTCATAGGGGAGGAGACTACTGGTGTTACAAATGCAATATTCACCACACGATGCAAAAGCCTCCTACCACAGAGCAGTTTATTCACCCCCTAACGTCTAGCGGGAACGAGGATTTCAGGATGAGAAGTAGCGGTATCCAAGATCATACACACTCCCTTGGTATGCTTCCCGATTCCTCTAGTCATGACGAAGGATCACAGGCTGCGGCAGATGTCTCAGTACCGAGAGGAAAGGCTTCACAAATCAAGGAAGAGGAGTGGAACAAGAGAAAGGACAAAATACACCAGCTTTATATTACCGAGAACCTTCCCCTCGACTCAGTGATGGGACGTATGAAGCTAGAAGCCGGCTTCGAAGCGACGTACGTGAGACGATCCGCGAAGAGAAACGGGGCTTACATCTTCCAGGATAAAGCAGTACAAATTGAAACTTAATCAATGGAACTTTCGGAAGTATTCCAAGGCGGAGGAGCGGGATAAGCGGAAGTCTCCGCAAGTTAGCGGGATACTCAGGCGTCCGGGGAAGGCGAAACGTGCAAGCCGATCTCAGCATACCTTGAAGTCATGTACTAGAGTGGGTTCGGAGAACGGTAAGTCCCAAATCTCCCTCCAGCACACGCATTCGACGCTACTTACCACCTCAGGTTTAGGGGGAACGAGCATGTCCAATAGTTTTTCCTACACTTCAGATGAAACGGCCACCGCCGAGCGTGGCTACTGGGCGAGATGTACTGCCACCCCATCGGATCCGTCGCGATTGTCTGTCGCTTCCTCTCCGCTACAAATGCGCCCGGACGTAATACAAGGACTGAAAAGGGACGATGCTTCGACCCAGCCGTTAGGCGAAGTTACAGAGATAAATAAGCAAAAAGGAGATCTCGAAAGCTTCCTCCCCGGGCCGGATTCTACCGTGCTGCCTGACATGGCCTCTTTCGGAAGCCGCAACGAGCGCGGCGTAATGCTTGCGGACACCGATCCTATATTTGCAGATAATGATTGGGTCCACTTAGCCACACCGGGTTCCAAAGAGCCCGGGTGTACGGAACCGGACTTCGGACCTGAACTTTCACTCGAACAATGGTCGATTATAGACGAAGAGAGTACTGTAGACACACCAGCACCGTTCTCAGACGAGGCAACACTGTCTTGGTACCCTGAAACGTTCTTCGTCGACGGAAGCTCATACAAGAGTTTCAATGAATTCAAGGCCCTGAAAGACTATATCCGCGAGGGGACCCCAATTTGGAAGTGACAAATATAATTTAGCCGGCAGTTTCTTTGTACATCTGGGAAGTAACAATCTGAGGTGCGGCCACTTTCGGATTTCGACAAAGGCTGGGGCGCTCGAGTTGGATTAGTCTAAGCGTTATATAGTCAAATATATTCTCACCGTCACATTCTACGTCCGGCATTGTAGGAATATATAACTATATTACGCTTGAACTACCAATGCAGTTCGAGCGCCCGATCTTTTGTCACAGTCCAAGAGGCATGATAATAGCGTTTCATAAATGAAGTGGCTGCCACGTTATCACCTGCGGTGGTCATAGTTCCCTCTACAAGTTCCAACCGATAGTTACTCAGACATGACCCCCAACCATATTGCGCCTAGGACGGCAGCATGACCATGCTCTTTGCCGTCACGCTAAGCTACAGTTGCTTGCTCCACTTACCATGCCCTTGGGCATCGGGTCGCGGACAATCCTTAGGCAGAATCCTCACGATCTTTTTGGGTCAGTCACCGGCGCACAGGGCCCCTCTATCACGCAATTATGCTATTAGGTACGCCCATTTATGTGTTTCGAAGAACGCGTATACAAGTGGCTTGAGCCTTCTTGAGAGTAGTCCCCCATCTCGCACCTCGACCTCCCTTTCCCTCACGAAATGGGATATCGGAGATCTCATTGCGAGCGATGGGATTATCTGGCCTCCAACGTGTGGACATTCCGTAGAGCTAAAGTTACAATAAGACGCAGATATACTGACGCTCGCTTTTTCTTCCGTTTCTTCGGATTGGAGTGTATTGAAGTGTTGTTTTAATGACTGGTTTAGCAGCAGCGTTGGGGAGGTTGAAGCGATGAGCTAATTACACACAACCCTAAGGCAGTCAGATCAATATCGGTACGTACCTTCCCAGGCGGCAAATTGGGCCCACCCACATTCTGCCTCCCATCCCGCACACCGCTTTCCGTCTATATAAACCTGACCTGCTTCCCATCAACCTCTCCTTCTCTTTCTCTTTTCCTTTTCATACTTACCTTGTTTCTCAAGTCCCGGCTCAAGATACGGGGCTTGAAGGGGAGGAGGCCTGCATTGCACGGCGCGGAGCCGACTCCCTTCTACTATCCTTCGGGATCGTAGGAAGCGCAATTTTTGCTTTCCAACACAACTCTCGTTTTCGTTGTGCGCGGTTGCCTTTGCAATCGTCATGAGGAAGATGACACCGTCGGGATTTGACGGGTGGATGAGTAGGTGGGCGTATGTCCGCTTGCCTGTGGCGACGACGCGTAAGATATTTGCAAAGTGTTGTAATTCTTCAGACTTGGGGCTCTAGGTTGCTGTCTTGTTTGTTGTCCTACAGCTGGGGGTGGGGGAATAGCCACATATACCGTTGAGCTCCTTTGTCCTTGCAATCCTAGGGCCACAAATCAAAGCCCTTTTGTTCCTTTCAATGCCCTTACAACAAATCACGTCATCTGTTGACAGGAAGTGATTGAATAGCTATATGCTGGCGCCCGTGATTGTTGAATATCCTGACACTTTTGTCGAGTTGGGTAAATCCTAAGTCTCCCTTCTGGTCTGCCGTGAGGAGTTGCGTCCGGGCGTTCAACCTGCGCGGTGTTTTTCAACGAGAATGAGGTGCAATGGTAATAGGTCTCGTGTCTGCGAGGAAGCTACTGCAACCCATGTGCTACCAAGCAGATTCACATTTTGAGGGAAACGTGATGTTTTGCTACCTTGATGGGGAACAAGGGAGGATGACAGGATGTATCCTAAGGCCATCCGTCAACCCCAAACCTATTCACGCCCAGCTCCCCGTCATTTAGAACGACGACAGTCCTCGGCCAGACTCGTATTTTCTAGCAATAGACGTAGTCGTACTGGAAGAACGTCGCATCCTGATATAGCAGGTCGCCGTCTCGATTTGCTGCGCCTCCGAAGAGTCCGGAGTACAGTCAGCCACGCACTGCCCGGTTACTTTCCTTTCCGTAGATGCTTAGTTATCCCACCCCAGCTTAACCTCGTATTCGAATCTTATACTTAGCTTAACAGGATACGTCGTCGAACACACTTCGCTGGACCTTCGGAGAGCGATACGAGGAATCGCTTATGATGAATTTATTTGTAATTTTTATTCTGTTAAAAGACATTCGCAATAAGCCGTAACGGCCGTTATGCAGACCTGAATCGTCCGCCTTCCTATGCCCTCTATGAAAGCCTGATACCATCTGTATGTTCCTTCCTACCCGTGCGCGGCCCTGCAATGAAAACGTTCTCCCTCTCTCCCGTGCTCTCCGTCGGCCAAAAAGTCCACCAGCAGCCTCTTTGGTTTTTGGAAGTATGTGCTTCGTAGAAGGGGCGCAGCGTAGAATTTGTCGGTGAGACACGGTGCGGGATAATTAATGTGGTGAAAGCACAAACACAACGGAATGCCATCATGTTCTCGTCTACCAATCGAGATAGACAGACTAGGCATTACAACGTCGCGACCTCATCGGATGTTCAAACCAGATCTCAGCGGTGTGCGTAGAAATTCATCGCTTGTGGGATCCGGTATACGTGTTTTAGTCGAACTGGATGGAGGGAATATATGTGTAGCATAGTCGTCAAGACCAGCTGTAATGTGCATGGTGTGGATGGGATATTGTTGGTGATTGTACCCCCAAGAGGGTGTAAACAGAAACATTCGCATAAGAATCGAATCGAGCCTGAGCTTTACCGATCGGGCACGAATGCTGGTCTGCTCCCGTCTGCCCCGCAGTAAAGGATGCTCGCAGTCGGCGCTGCAGTTACGCACCCGGCCGAGCGGTCCTCTGGAGACGCACGTCCGAGGTGTTACTAGTGGCACCGTCACCGACGGGCAAGCGTAGCTCCGAGTAGGCGCGTCGAAAGTTGCTGGCGTTGCCTAATAATGCCGGGTTGCTGGGCGAGGCGGACGATGAGGGTGCCAGACTCCTCGTGCCGGCTTCGGTGGCTATCGTGCGCCTGAGCATATCGTGCAGGAATTCCGGGATATCCTGCCACTGGCCCGCTCTCGCCGCGCTTAGCATCTGGGGCGGGAAGAATATTTGAGGGACGTGAGTGACATCGTTGGATTGCTGCAGGATGTGCTCGGCCAGGAAGGGAAGCTCGCCCGAGTCGATTGCGTTCTTGAGCCACTGCTCCCATTCCTCGTCAAGAGGCTCCGAGGTGTCGCCGGCTTCGCGGCGCGCTGCCCGCTCGCGGAGACGCTCGTTCAGCGCTACGCCGATGCTCTCCAACTCGCCCTCGCTGTCGTCCTCGCCGTCCATGCCCTCGTCCGCCGTCTCGGCGGTGCCCTCTTCGGTGTCTTCCGTCTCCGCTCTCAAGGTCGCGCGCATCGCCCTCGGCCTATCCTCCGGCTCAATCCAATTAGGGAAGCCGTCGGCGGCGGTGTCTCGGATGGTGATGCCTGAATCTCTCTCGAACCGCTCCTTGGCCCATTTTGTGCCTTCCCACTTTGTCAACCCTGATATCTCGGCGTGGGTCAGGCGCAGAGCATCGAAAGCTCGGAAGAGGCGGCGGTGCCAGGGCCATCGGCTCAGGCGTATGCGGTGGATGTGGTGAGTGTAGTCCAGACCGGGGTACTTGGCTTCCTGGGTGTCGAGGTGGCCGTAGAAGGAGTGGACTTCCTGGCGGACCTCGGGGATGAGGTTTCGATGAAGGAGAGAGTGGAAATTCTGGGGGTCGGTGGTTCGCGGTTTGGGAAACATGCACTCGTAGACGAGCTGTTCGGTAGGCCGACCCTTCATCTTGGCGTCGCTTTCGATGATAACCCCGTGATAGTGATCGAGTAGAATGAAATCCAAGAGCTTGTGTGTCTAGCGGTCGAAAAAGCCTGTAGACGGATGCATCAGCCCAAGACGGGCGATGGAATGTGATGGAATATGACGGACTCGCGGTTCGGTTGGGTCTGATTCGTAATTTGGGTGTGCGTGTGCGTGTGTCTGAGAGAGGGCCCAGACCGCAACCGAAATCGAAGAGAGTGACAGAGGCCGAGAAAAGAAGGTGAGAGTTAAAATAAAAAAGGTTTGGCCGGGGACGGTCAAGCGTAAGGAAATCCTTCTTGCGTTGTCTGTACGTGCCGTGCAGTACGAGAAATACGGGAAACAAGTAACAGAAAAGACGACTCGTGAACTGGAAGCGAAGGGGGGTGTTAGATAAGCCTGTTGGGGCTGGGCTGGGTTGTCAAGTAAATGGGGGCTTTAAGGGAAATAAATGCCTAACGTTCAAGGGAGGGGCGCCAAGGCGAGACTCGGGGAGAAAGAGAGTAATCAGAGTCGACCAAGTGCCAAAAAATTTAGGCGGGAAATACCTAACGTTGTTAGTGCGTAGGTAAGTTTGGTGGTGAGGACGAATGGACATATGGAATTGACCTAGGGTCGGTCTGTGCGGTAGTCCAGCATGGAAACTCGCCCCGCTAAATTAGGTATGTGGAGAAAGAGAAAAGGAGGCTGGATGAATGGACGAAAGTTTCCAGGTTTTCATTAATAGGTGCAAAAGGGCGATGAGGCTGGGGGGGAGTTTCGTGTTTGAAGAGACAGCAACTGTACTCTGGAAGCATACAGCATACTTACACGTACTAGGTATCAAGAGTTGGATACAACTTACAAGCTACATACATAGGTAGGTACGCAAGATACGAAGGATTTTTAAAGAATCAAGTTACCTAAGGTAAGCAGCCGCCTGCCCCCGAGGTCAGACATATGCCCCGGGGCTCGTATGCGGGCAAAGCAAGCGTGGAATGAAAATCGGAGACACCCCGGAGTCCAGACCATCAACATTTGGATGTTTGCCTACCTGATACGTTGATGCTGCAGATCATATAGATTCGCAGATTAGACAATAAAAAGATGGCACGAAAGCACTAGGCGCAAGACAGAAAACCCAGAACACCTTGGGAAACGGAACACAAGGTGGTGCTCTCTGCTACCTCCATATATATGCTTGCAGTACCCGATAAAGGGTCCATTTCTTCTCAGTGGCATCCCATGGCACTTTATCTTCCAGCATATCAGGTTGTACCGCCTAATAAATGGCTTGTATGCATACAAATCCCTCGTGCAATACAATCGTGAAATCGACCTCGCACCTGCCATCCAATTTGGGTCTAACGCTGTACCACCAATCGGTGTGGCGGACGAGCTCTATTTTCTGAGAATCTCTTTATCGAACCCCTGTCAGACAAACCAGACAAACTTATTAACATACCGGACGGACGCTGCCGAAGATCGTAGCTTGTTCAAGCTCTACTTACAGAGATCTAATGCTTCGCTCCACGAGGTCATACCACCCTCTCATATCCTCTACCCTTGACTTTACCTGGGATGGAGAGAGAACTGCGATCCAATCATCGCTGAGTTTTAAGGGGCTGTCTAGCTTGGTCACGTCGCAGAAGTGCTAATAATGTCAAATCACGCCAGCTTGATGGTCTCATTCGAGTCAGCTGACCTGCTTGTCGGACCAGATGACTCTAATAATATAATATGGAGTGCCTATATTAAGTTAAAGTTTAGAGGCCCGGATCCGCAACCCTGACAACGATGTGGGAGTCTTGTTAATAACGACTTATCGCCCAAGCTTGTCCTACGTCACTTCTTCGTTACTTTGGCCCGGCCTTCGTAGTTATCGTACGGTGTGCTCTTTTCTAAGGCATGGCTCTCATTTCCATGACCTCTTATCTCAATTCCAGCCGCTTTATCCGAGGTGCACCGGCTTTCCTCTCTGTTGGTCTGGGGTTGACTGCTGTAATCCCCCCCAAGTGGTCATGGCTTTCTCGGAATCCGAAACTCGCATCATGCTGCTCATCCGCGCGTTGGTGGTGCTTAGTATTCATGTAGTTCATATTCCGCTGATAAGCTCACGCCCTATGCTGGCTGTCGTCGCGGCGCCACAGTTCACCCCACAGTAAACCGAACAACGTCCCGAACCTACAATGCTGGACTTGACCTGTTACCGAGAGGTAGCGAAAATGGAGCATGGTGCCCCATATGTGGACAAAATCTTTCCCCGAATCTGTCGCCACGACTTGCCCCTCCCGCAAAGTCAATTGGTGAATAGTTAGCTTCAATGGGGAGCGGAGCCTGACTAAATATATGAACCGCCTGACTCGGTACCTAGGTCACCTGAAACCAGCAATATGACACCAAATCATGGGGAGGCTCAGCCGCTTACGGTAATTCGATGAGGCGGAATGCGCGCTACGCGGCATATGTAGATGGTATTTCGAGACACTTGATGAAGCTCCTAGATCGTGCGCAGAGTCGACCAGCGAGTTCGAAGCGAGTCTTCAGTGCGCTGGAAACTGCCTGAGGGCCACAAGAACCGATGAGCAGAGGATCGATATTGAATGGTTCCATGGGTCTGCAATAACTGGGGGTGCACCTCGTTATGTGCTTTGTCCATCGAAGGGACATGCCAACTAGACCTGGCGATGATTTTCTTAGGCGATGAGGAAGATGAGACCGAAAAAGTCTCCAACACCGCATTTTTGACTTCTCAGCTGTTAGCGGTCGTGATCGATATTTGTCAATGCTCTGAAAGTCAATCAATTTTTTTTTGTTGGGGAGGGGGGTTTCCAGGAGAACTCCAAAGAGTCCTCATTGCGTTTGTCGTGGCCATATGAAGAAGGACGATGCATTTTATCTAAAATAGACCCTTCTGGGTCATCCTCGTTGCTGGAGTACGAATAGCTAAGTAAGCCTTGCTAGCCTCTTTATGGTTTGTCATCCTTTGCTAATCTAGCAACCGCAGTTTTGGTCTTGATTGTTAACTCCTCGTAAGACCGCTCTCTGAGAAGCCACGCCCCAACTCATCCAGAAACAAGCTGTCTTTGGCCCTGCGACAATAATGAGGCAGCTTTATGTAAGTTTCTGCTAGATATCAGCCTTTGCGTCTTCAACCGCCCTCCGTCAACAGCTGAGCACCAAAGGGACCCTGGTGCTGGTTACCGGGACGATCCCTAAGCCATGCATATGGAAAACGCATGGAAACCGCATGCATATAGCCTCCAGACCGCTCTGATGGACCACTTCTGATCCGCGGCGCTTTGGCTCAGCATCGGAATTGCCACCCTTCCCCCTTATTCTGACAAGTTTCTTAGGGCCGCCCAAGTATCAAAACAACGTAATCATATGCACCGGAGTCTTCTGGGTTAAATACAATCGGGGTAGAAGCACAGCAACCAAGACTCTGGGAATATGGACATCCAACCGCACGACGGCCGTGAGTCGCTGAGAGGACGAATCAGCAAGCTCCGCAAGGGGATTGACGCGCTACAAGCCGAGAATCAAACATCTCAGTATCGGCTGTCTCTAGTGTTGAAGCAATACCAAGCCGTAGAGTCAAAGCTGGTCTGGCTCGAGCGCAAACACACGAAGCTAGGCGAGGGCATTACAGAAATCTACAGGATCGAGTCGACGAGGAGGATACCGTCCACTGTGTGCGCAGGAGATAAGAAGGAGCCCAAGGAGGAGAGTACTGCAAAAGCTGAGACCGAGGCATGGGATAAGGTTCGGTGCCCTCTCAAGCATGAGAACAAGGGGGGTATGACCACCGGCCAGTCATCCAACTATGAGGCTCATGGCAGGCGCACCCGACGGCTAAAAAGCACCACAGCCACGTCTTCCCCGAGATCTCTATGCACTACGCCCACGCACGCATCGATTGAAAATTCGGGTGAAAGGTCGACTGTGTACCCGTCACCGCCTAGTGGAAGTTCAGGAGACAGAACCCAACGGCAACAAGGACAACCGGGACGGTGGCTCCTCCTCTACCATCACAGGCCCCTTCCGTAGATGCTGGCCCTGGCACTTCCCAACCCAGTGCAAGCACAGCTTTATATGACCCGCTCGTGATCTTCTACGGGTTTCCCAAGCTTGTGGCTCATGACCTCCCCAAGCACAACGTGGCCATCCACCGCTACCGGAACAGGCAGTGCCGGGAAGGCGCGCAGAGTCTGAATGAAGCCCTGGCGCCCGCCAAGAGGCGCAGTAACGCATGTTCATCCAGATGGTGGCCGTCTGCTGGTCGAAGACTCGGATCGAGCTGTCAGCGTCTCTCAGGAGAGAAGTGGACCTTAAGGATGTAGGGGATCACCTCAGGAGGATGGATGAACTCAAGTCGAGCGTAGGGAAGATGATGGAGATGATGTTGACCTTCAGCTCACTCGAGGCCGTCGCGCCCGCCGCTGCCCTAGATGCCCCGGAGAGTCCCAAGAGAGAGCTCTCGTGGGCCGGCGCCTGTGGAAGGATGCCATCGAGACGGTGGTGCAGCCACATGCCGGACTTGGAAGGAATTATCTTTGCCGTGGCGAGTGTTGGGCCAACCCCGGTCTTCCAGACGACTTGGGTTTTGCTAAAGAGCCCCCCGCACAGTTGTCTTGCGAGGTGAAGTCCCAAGAAGCATGATTAGCCATAGTAGTTTGTTCAGGAGACAACCGGTGTCTTTAAAGGGATGCATGTCAGCAGCTTGGGTCCCATGAGGGTAGCATGGAGCTGATAATCTATGACTAGAGGTCTGTATTGGCCCTCCTACTCTCTGTCTCACCTCACGAAGGCGGCCGGGACCGAGTCATCGTCACCGGTCCTCATAGGTCCAGTGAGGCGGCTGCTAGCTAATAGCCGGTTACCAACCGACCTAGTAGACCCACATTCGGCTACGGGACCCTGCAGAAGACCCTTGAGGCGACCTGACCGGTTTTAGCGAATAATTTTAAAGGTACCTAGGTACCCGTAGCCAACCAACCCACTCAATCCCAGACCGGCCTGGTTGTTCACTATCACGATCCCGCGATAGCCGTCCACGTCTTATCTTCTATCAGTGCACCCTTCCGCGCGAAGGTAGCCATGTTGGATAGACACAAGGAGAGGACGTTTGGAAAGCCGCAATGGACTACTCGACGGGTTCCCGTCAGCGGGGGGTTTTACGTACGGTTTATCATCGTACTGGTCGTCTGCATGCTCCTGGCGTGCGCGCTCGCCTACGAGGAGCTATCCGACGACGCGCTGCGGAGCATACCCAGCGGCGCTGCCGACTTCGACATCGAGACCGGGTCGCTGCTGGCCCCGATCCTGATACCCAGGGTCCCCGGCACGCCGGGGTCAATTGCCGTGCAGCACCATTTCGTGAACTTCTTCGCGCAGCAGCTGCCCGAGTGGAAGCTTCAGTGGCACAACTCGACGTCTAAGACCCCCGCGACCGGGGACACGGAGGTTCCGTTTTCGAACCTCATATTCACCCGCGATCCGCCATGGGCCGAGGTCGGCGACGTCGGCCGGCTGACGCTGGTCGCGCATTACGATAGTCTGTACCGTCCCGAGGGCTTCATCGGTGCCATTGACAGCGCCGCTCCCTGTGCGATGTTGATGCATGTGGCCCGGAGTATCGACCACGCGTTGACGAGAAAGTGGAAGGACCTGGAGTCCTCGGGCATGGCTGGCTTAGGGCTCGAGGAGGAGAAGGGCGTGCAGATCTTGTTTCTGGACGGGGAAGAAGCGTTTGTAACCTGGACTGCCACCGACTCTCTCTACGGTGCGAGGTACGTCGAGATTGCGTAACCCAGATCAGGTGCGAAGACTAAATACGTCGACAGGGCGCTCGCGGAAAGTTGGGAAGCCGAGGCGCACCCGGCACTCGCGGCGTATCGGAGTCCCCTCGACTCCATCGATCTCTTTCTGCTGCTCGACCTCCTCGGCGCGGCGGATCCCCGCGTCCCGTCATACTTCGAGGCGACGCACTGGGCGTACCAGGGCATGGCGAAGATCGAAGAGAGGATGCGCAAGCTGGGTCTGCTGAAATCAACCCCTAAGCGGCCTTTCCTACCCGAGAGCAGGAAGCACCCCGTGCAGTTCAGCAGCGCCTATGTCCAGGACGACCACGTCCCCTTCATGGTCCGTGGCGTGCCGGTCCTGCATATAATCCCGATGCCTTTCCCGGCCGTCTGGCACACGATGGAGGACGATGGGGAGCACTTGGACCCGGCGACGGTTGACGACTGGGCTAAGATCGTCACGGCGTTTGCTACGGAATGGATGGAACTTGACGGAATTATAAATCAGCCGGCGGAGCAGCGGCACGATGATTGGGATAAGACGGAGTTGTAACGTTATTCTTGGATGGAATTCAGACGAGGGCAATGCATTCTGCTACGTGATAGAGAGCGTTGAATACGGCATATGAGGCCTATGGTGTTCCGGTGGTGGGATTTGGAACCTTGGCTTTTAACGGTTACCCCGTCATACCAGACCTTGAAGAGCATTTAGGATACCAAAAAACTGACTACGTCGTCATCGTCGTGATGTTTGGTTCTCATATCCAAATACAATACTGTAGCTCAGGTATAATCTCTTAACGGTGCCAAATACAGTGTGGATTGCCACTAAATTGACACTGTACTAGTACCTGACACTTGAGCCCCCGGCCCAAACGTCAGCGGAACAAGTTGTCGTCGTGTCCAATTGGTACGCTAGTCTATGTCTATTGTAATTCCACGCACCGCCGCACCACCAAATTCCGGGATAGCTTCGTGCAAGACAGCTTTTCTCCGTCCTCTCGTTCAAAGCTGCACCCCAACACAGCCAGAGCCACGGCAACGATGCGATTTTTACCCTCACTTGTGCCCTCCCTGCTCCTGGTGGCTGCCGGTGCAGCCCAGGCGGCTTCCTCGTGGGGATTCGAAGATGCGACACTCTCGGTGGGCTCCAAGAAGGCCGACAAGGACGTTATCAAGTAACGCATACCGTTTACCATGTGCACAGCTGAATCTCTACACAGCCCAATTGCTAACTT
Organism: Monosporascus sp. mg162; assembly: GCA_004155945.1. Lineage (NCBI taxonomy): Eukaryota > Fungi > Ascomycota > Sordariomycetes > Xylariales > Monosporascus > Monosporascus sp. mg162. The sequence continues at coordinate 74,575 of QJNY01000303.1, forward strand.
TTGACCCCCCTGCAGGTTCGGCGAGAGCTCTCCCCCCTCCGAGACCGTCCGTTTCGGCAGCTCCGACTCGCTGAAGGTCCTCCTGACGGCCAAGGAGGACGGCAAGGGCAAGCGACCGCACCAGGCTTTCCTGGTGCTGCAGGAGCCCTCGACCGGCCTCGAGGCACCCTTCCCCATGGCCGTCAAGGAGAGCGGGAAGGCCACCGTCGAGATCGTACGTGCCGTGCCATGCCACTCTCACCCTTACCCCAACCTGACCTACATGTACCTATCTACCTATTCCCGTCGCTGACAAGAAGGCACGCACGCAGAAACAAGCCGACCTCCCCGCGCAGCTCGCGACCTCGGCCGAACCGCTCCGGGCTTCCCTGGTACTCGCCTCGTTCGGCTCGTCCCGGGGCTTCAACAAGCCCGTCTTCACCGTCGAGGTCACGCGAGAGGCTGACGCCGCGCCTGTCGTCTACGAGAAGCCCCTGCGCTACGGCAAGCTCGACGAGATCCACCACATCTTCCGCGCGGATCCTACGAGCCCGCCCAAGGCCGCGTCTATGGTCTTCGCCGTCGCCGTCGCGGCCACCGTGCCCGCCATCTTCTACGCTGTATGTATCCCTTTCCATTTCCTTTCCCGGCGGCCACTTTCGAGGATTCCCATCGTGCCCCGGTAGCGTGTGCCATGTCTAGTGGAGTTCAAGTAGCTAATCTGACACGCACGTATAGTGGTTTGCGCTTGGTGCGAACGTCGGCCATTTGTCTACGGCCATCGGCAAGGCCCCTATCGCCCACGCCGTCTTCTTCGGATCCATCGTCCTGATGGAGGGCGTCTTCTACATGTATTACAGCAGCTGGAACCTGTTCCAGACCCTGCCCGTCATCGGCGTCATCGGCGTCGCTGCCTTGTTGAGCGGCACCAAGGCCCTGGGCGAGGTCCAGGACCGGCGTCTGGCCGGCCAGAGATAGGTGCACGTTCTGCTAGATGAATAGGAGTAAGGCACAATCAGGGAGTGGTCGGAACCGACGACGGTTCGGCTCGGCCATCTTGGGGGGACATGCTATACGATGAATCATGGAATCTAGAGGATCATGCCGGTTCCGGGCGTACAAGAATAGGACGGTAGACTAAAAGGTGCATGGCATCACCCGTGCCCACGAAGCTATTGCGTTCGCATTTTACAGTTCCAACGTCCCCTTGCATCTGACGTGAGCATTGAGTTCGAGACAATTTCTTTTGTAATCGCGAACACGGGGAATTGCTTATATACCTTATAGGATATTTTTATCGATGGTAGGTACCGTGTTGATAACAAGATCGGCGAAGGAGGCTTTGGCCTCGTTTATTTTGGTATAGCGCAGTTTTTTTCTGCTCCGGTCGTTGCTGACCTAGGTACGGACCGATTGTTAGTTGGCTGAGGAGGTCGTTATGAAATTTACATCCATTCGAGATAACCCTGAGGTGCTCCGCGGCGAGAAGGAGACATACAAGGCGCTGGATGGTAGGGTCGGAATCCCGCAGGGTGCATTGGTATGGGCAAAAGTGCGATTTCTACGTATTCGTCCATGGCCTTCTCGGCCCGTTGCTTGAGGATTTATTTAATTATTGCGGCCGAGGATTTTCGATTAAGACCATGCATTTTATCGCCGACAACGCCATCTCTTGAATTTAATGTATCAATTCGAAATATATCCTCCATCGCAATATTAAGCTAGATAACCTTTTATTGGGGGTCGGTAGGCAGGGAAATATATTTTATATGATTAATTCTGACCTCGTTAGGAAGTTTTTGATACCAAACATTGTAAAGATGTAAAAGGTCTCCCGTTAGGCGGCACCAGACGGTACGTAAGTATTAATAATCATAACGGCCGTGGTAGGTACCTGATTGCCATCTTATTCGTTTGCTTATTAATACGCGGGCAGAACAATCTTGGGGCAACGATTTGGAATCCCCTGGATACATTTTTGTGTATGTCGCCGGCGGTTCGTTACCATGGTAGGGCCGAAAGGCCGTAGCGGACGATGAGAAGGACGCGTAGACTAAGGAGATAAAGGAAGGCTTGTCAAGCGAAGCGCTTTGTAACGGCCTTCTTCCCGGAGAATTTGCCATGTATATCAACTATACCCGGGGCCTGGCTTTCGATGATAGGCCGGATTACTCGTACCTTCGCCGGCTTTTCCGTCGCCTTTTTTGAGCGGAGGGGTTCGAATATGACCACGTTTTCGACTGGACTGAGAAGTTTTTCGACGAGATGCAGGGTAGAGTTAATCTCACGATGCTATTTGACACAGAAGCCACAGAGATTAACCCCAAAACCAAACGGGTTGAGGAAAGGCCTACGACGAGGTTAGGGAGCTCCAGAACCAAAGAAGCCGAAAAGAGGTCTACGACCGGGGAGGCCGGAGTAAAAGGACAAGAGCACGAGCGGGTCACCAACTCCTAATGGGATATTGCTAAGTTGGAACTATTTTATCATACTTTTGCGAGGAGGCGTGACAGCTGGTTCGGAACAATGAAGGGTGTTAAAGGATCTCGGACATAGCGACGTATGTTTCAAGAGCTAAGCTACACTAATGACAGGGCGCTTGCAATACCAATACTCCCTCCCCCTAGGCTAAAGATGAGGCGTAGTAACGAATCGGGATATGCTGGGACCTGCCAGCTCATCTCTTTCCCCCGACTATCCGTACGTATTAACCGACTAGGACTCGTGTCACAGTTATGTTGATCGCGAGGAAAGGTTGCATAGAGTGTGGGAAGTGTAAATTGTCATGGATAATTCTGTGCTCCAGAGAGCAGTGACTAGAGAGCTCTATATATACTTGTGGGAGCCCCGGAACAACGTTGTTGCGGGGTGCCTACAGTTCCCAGGGGCTTGATGACTAAGCTAGCAACCCCTATTCTGCGACAACTCGACTGCGCTCTACCGGCCTCGCCGATATACTACCCAAGAGACTGTTCTACATTCCAGTCAAGCCAGTATCTTTTTCACTTTCATTAATACGTCTTGTGTTCGTTGAAAATCGTATGCCAGGCCCGATCCAACGGCCAACTCTGCATCTTTCGCCAGATAATCCGAGGCGACGATCAATGCAGTGGGACAGACGCGAGAGATCTCTTCGGCAAGGGCTTCAAGCCTCTGGTTCGGCATGCGAGTTTTGTGGCTTTAAGATGTGAGTGTTATAAAAAGCTTGAAAACTGGCAAGAACGGATATATATTATCCTTTCCGCAATGCCTATAAAGGTTACCAGCAGGAGTAGGTATCTTCCCGCAGGAGCGGTCCAGCGATTGCCAAGGGATGTAAATTTGGATACCCCTCCCCCCCTTGTTGGCTCCTCCTATGGCACGAAGGTAGATATCAATCACGACGGTAGCATCCCGTTGGCTACGTTCGCCAACGAGGAGCCCGTGTCGACGGCCGTCCTGTATTTTCTTTCCCAGAGCGGCCAGCATCCGTGTTAGTTGTATATAGGCAAAGCCCGAGACAGCCCGGTCTCCCGGGCATCTAATCCTATTGTCTAATTCCTGAATTCTTCTTAGCACTTGGCTATTTGTACTTGTTATATTGTCTAGTAGGGTCGTTTTCTCCAGTAACTCCTTCCAAACTCTGTAGAGCGTCTTACAGTGATCCGCAAAAAGCTGCTGGGCATTAGGGTTAACCAAAGCTTGTAGCATAGCTATAAACATGTTTAAACAGGTCCGCGTCTATAGCGGTGGCAGCAGTCGGAAGATTGTACACCCGTATCTCTCCGTTGATAGCATCAGTTAAGGTAAGGTTTGGCTCTTTATATCGGACATGGAATTGGATTCAGCATGTAGGATCCATGGTAGGATATCGGTAGTATGGGACCCACGAGCCAGGATGCACGGCCTGGAGTCTACAACTCGGGATCTACGATACGAAGGAGGCAGGATATGGGACTTAGGATATAAGGACCATGATACGGGAACCAGGATACGGGAGCCAGGATAGGGGAGTTATGATACGAAAGCCAGGACACTGTGGAAACGGAAATCAGGACATAAAAGCCAGGATACTGGAGCTAGGACATAGGGCCCTGGACTTTGGGGTTAGGACATAAGAACCAGGACGCTGGAACCAAGATATAAGATACATGGATAAAGCCTCCAAGATATGGTATTCCGCGTATGGATATGACATAGCACTAGTAGGAATTGTAGAACGCTCTGAATCCAAGCTCCCGGCCTGGTGCATCCCGGAGACCCTGGCTCTAAATGCGATATTTCCTGAAGTCTGGAAGGCGGCCATAAAGCCGTTCTTTAATGTCTCGAATTGCGTGTTAACCGCGAGCGCCCTTTTATAACGGCGGCCTTGTCGTTGGCAGCGGTTTAGGAAAGACGCGAGTAAAGTAGGTATCGGCGCATACACAGGTTGAAGGAAAACGAACTCCGAAGCAACGAATCTTCGGCGGAACATTGGGCTACACTACTTAGTGCGCATGTACACGGGCCGTATCCTCGAACCGGGATCGAGGCCTGGGGGGTAAGCCGGGGAATCCGGGCCTATAGGACGCACGGTCGTGCTGGTGGAAAACATAGCAGTGCACGAACCAACAACCAGCCGGAAAATTTCAACGTTAGTTGGTACAGACCTCTACTGTAACGGCAGGGCCCCCGAAGTCCCCGGGGGTCTTGGCCCGATCGACCTTGTATCGGCCCTGCTCCGGAGGAGCGCAGCCACATAGAGAGCGGGGGGGGAGGGTGGGGGGAGAGAAGGGTTCTGCCATCCTCGCATGTAATCGTCTCGTACAAATAGTAGAGTTGTCAATCCGACCGGGTCCGTTATTTGATAAAGCCCAGTAGCGGAGTTTGCTCAGCAGGAAATAAAACCTGAATAATATTGGAGGATAAGGGATGCACCGAACTCGGCCCCACTCGGCAGATACATCTGCATGAATGGCTCCCCTGTGACTTTGCAGCAGTCCAAGCAAAACCTAGGTAATCCTGCAACGAATCCATGAGTGCATCGGAAGACTTGCATATGTATTAGGTCGTCCGACCTCTAGTAATCTCAGACCTGGCTCGCCATAGTCTCTTCAGCTAGCTAACGCCCGCCACCCTCTCCACGCCCAATACCCCACCCTGCATCCGACCAAGAGCGTACCGTCCTTCGATCCCTCGCAAGTGCACCTTCCTCTCCTCCTCAGTCATGACAGCAGCAGGTCTCACATCCTCCAACAGGCGCGTGCTCCTGCAAACATAAGTGAGCTTCGCCGCAATCGTGTCGGGATTTCTCTCCAGGTACGGAAACCCCGAGAGCCAGATCCGGACCGTCGCGGCACTGAAGAAAATACTAATAAGACAGACGGTAAAGGAAATCCAGTGAGCGATCCAGATGGCGTCGGCATTATACGCCGTCCCCTGGCTCATCGAGGCGGTAATACCGAAGCAGAAGACGCAGACTTCGAGGAGGAGCGAGATGGAAGTCACGCAGCCGAGCAGGAACTGGCCGTCCTGAAAGGCGCGAAAGGTACGCAATCCCGGCACGATGGCAGCGTAGTCGCGTTCCAGCAGTGGCCATGCTTTCCGTGGACCGTGGGTGTGGAGCGATCGGTAAGGTGTTAATACTGTTGTCTGCTCTTCGACGACTACCCAGAGCGTCTTGACTATGGACACGGCGGTGAGCTCCCACACAGCGAGGGCGATGCCATTGTTGTGGTTCACACTCTGGATTGTCTCTCGGAACGCGTTCTCGGGGGTGTCCCAGGGTTTCTCTGTGCCGCCCATTACCAGGATGAGGACGATGAGGAAAAGGTTTCCGAGCTGGCTCAGGCCGAGAGAGTAGCTCAGGATTTGGTGGTGCGTTCCGGAGCTGCTGCCTAGTACCCATCTCTGAAGCAAGACGCCGAATTTCTTGGGAACCTCGAGCAAGGCGGTCCACCTGGACATGGGTTTGGTATGCTCGGTTGGCCAATGTCTAAACCAGAGACCATAAAAGGTACTTCCTTGTGTGTTGTCTTGGCCCCATCCGAGATGGACAACCGTCTGCTTCAGAACGTCTTCGGCCTCCTCGGATCCTCCTCCAGCAACCATGGCGGCAATCCCGTCGAGGAAGGCCGGATGCGCACTGGCCAGGCTGGCGAGAGCAGCAAGGCCCTTCATATCATTCTTCAAGCCCGACTGTCGCCTCATCGTCACCCAGAAAAGCAGCGATCCCGAGAGGGTAGCCGCCCATAGAATGGCCTCCTGTGCCCTAGCGAATGTGGGATCCACATGCACCACAATGCGAGGAATCCCCTCATTCTGCAGCTCCCCCAAGTCTGCGACATCGTCTATCTCGTCGGTAAATCTTCCCATGATAGGGCCGTCATAGTCTCGGTGCTCGAACGTAAAGCCCTGTCTCGTGACCGGCTCGAAACGATCGCTGAACCGGGGAAAGTATCCGACTTGGATCATCTGCGACTGCAGCTGAAAGATCTGCGATTGTAGGATGGGCGTGACGAAGCCCACGAGCACGTAGGTGATGGACGATAGGAAAACAGCTACCTGACGCCATCGGAGCGCCTGCACCGGTGTCAGTATCGGCGGGATGCTGATGTAGCTCGCAAAGATGGTGCGATCGCCTCGGGCACCCGCCGGTCGGGATGCTTGGTAAAAGGGCTCGATCCGCTTTACTTCGTCGTCAACTACCTGCCAGAATAGGGCGTAGAACACGGCGAGGAGCGTGGGCAGGTACAGCCATGCGAATGTCGACGCGGGCGAAAGCGCGTCGGGTCGGAGAAAGGCGAGGATGCCGGTTTTGCTGTCCGAGATGTTTTCGAATGTGAGTTCGGAGACGGAGAGGCCGGGGATATTGGGAATGCAACTTGAACTGGAGTCGCGCCGTTGCCCTTCGCAGTACCAATTCAACCATTCGGTTTGCAGATCCTCATCGCGATACGTCTCGTTGCTGATTTGCGCGAGGACTTCGAGAGTCGCGGCCAGGGCGGCCGATGTGAGAATCAGAGGGACGAGGAAGAAGGGGCTTAGCTGCCACGGCCGCCAATTTGGCTTGTTGTATGCATTTTGCGGAGGGATAGATATCGCAGCTGGAGTGTTGGCTGCATTTACACTTGCGCGAAGCCTCTTTTCCGTGCTGTGAACCCCTATACCTATATTAGCCGTAGGAGCCACCGGGAAACAGCGGGGTTTTAGGAGCCAGGTAAGGAAACACAAGGTAAATAAATATCGAATGAAGCTGGTGACCTGCCTCCTTTTCTTCCCACCCCCTGATGTTCCATTTGTTGCAGACGGCTGCACGAGGGTGATAAGTCGGGCAAACTTCACCCCGAGAACCTTTGGTTTACAGGCTAGCGACGCATATGCAACTGCGCCTTACAGAGGTTTCAGCCCGCAACTCAGATGCACGCAGGTCGGAGTGTATGAGACCCTGACATCACACACTGAAGCATTTTACTGAAGAAGGATGATATTTATCAGGTTGACCTCTAACAGGCCCTAGCTCGAAGCAGAGGGTAGCGAACCCTCCTTAAATACGCATAAAACAGTTGCGGCTGAAAGAAAGCTAAACCAAAGCGCATAAAGCAGTTTCTACCAGGTTCAGCTAACAGACTCAGCTGATCGACCTAGTTTCCAGCTGGGTGTGACAGTGGAAAGGCCATCAAGGCCGTCAGCGCCAATCCAGGCACCCCAGTATAAGGGCTACAAGGGGTGTCCGATTTCTTACTACAGTATCTGCGGTTGCGGTAAAAAGAAAGAGGTTGATAGGCCTGCTGTAGGAAAATTAGTTTGGCGTGTTAGGAAGCTTATCAGCCAACCACTAGCCGTTGGACTTTCATGACAGCTCGGGGTAGATAGCTTAATAGGAGGGCCACATATGTCTGAGCGGCAACTGATAGGACGAAGTTAACCCATTTCTGGTAAACAAAACTCAAATCCCTACACATGTAAAGGAGGTAGGGTGTAGGTGTGTCGCATCATTTGCAAGTACGGCTTTGGCTTGTTGTCGGCCCCCTTGTAGTGGATAAACTTCACTGCCATCACATGCACGTCCTCGCCTGTCACCGGGTGACGGACAACCATCAACAGGATATCCTCGTAGCAGGGCGCCTTAGGGCGTGCGCGGCCCGAGGTCTCAGTGGTGAGCATCGCTCCCACCAATTCATCCGACAATTCGTCCTTGGCATTGTCTTTACACGCTCCAACCTGGACACCGACTTATTCGCTGTCGAAAGAGACCGGTCCGTGGCGCATTGCCAGATTACGGTCGTGGGGGTGGATAGCTTTAGGACCATAGATCTCTTCCCAAAAGCCATCATTCGGTTTCTTTTTCTCGTTGTCCACGATTTCTGCAGGTCGGCATCCGGTACACGCGAAAAAGAGGTAACATCCCGACAGGTTTGCGCGATGCCGCTCTCGAGGGAAAATGCCCGTGTCGTAAGCGATATTGAATGTCTGGAGAACAAGCAGATCGTTCCAATCGGCTACTTGCTTGTTAATTACATTCTGTGCTCGAAAGCCGTGTTTAAGTACCAGATGGGCATCGTACTATTACAAAGGTGTTAGTACGCGAATAGTATAGGAACGCGTAAGGTACCCTTACCTTTTAAACCTCCTTATTATCATTAAGATTTATATACTGGCTGACCATTTTAGCGTATAATTGCTTATATTAACAAAAATACTCCCACGATATGCCCTACGAAGTGATCTTGTACGTTCTCGCACAGGCGGTCGAGGAAGTCCATCGCGGTCGTTCGGTCTGCTCTTCGGATCGCCTCGATCCACGGCCCTAGCTCGGCAACGCTGCAATATCTTGTTTTTATTTAGCGACCTTTCCAGTAGTTTAAAAAAGAAAAGGGGGGGGGGGGGGCGCCGTTTGCC
>QJNY01000303.1:83422-100236 GCA_004155945.1 Monosporascus sp. mg162
CCCCCCCCCCCCCCCCCCCCCCCCCGCCCCCCCCCCCCCCCCCCCCCCCCCCCCTACCTTTTCCACTTCCGCAGCATGCCAGCAATGTTGATTTGAGTGCAGTCGGCGTCCGCAAGCCCGAGGAAGCGTATCCGTCGTAAACCTTTCGCGGCGGGCTGCGCGTTACGCGGCGGCAAGGGGAATCTTTCGCTGCGCATATCGCCGCCTGGGCCTCTCGCTCGGTGAAGCGTTTTATGAAGTCATCATGGTGACGAGCTCCTCCGCTAGGGCGGACGGGTGTCATGCCGTTGATTTGGGGCGCGCCGCTGGAGAGAGGAAAACGGGGTTCCGAAAAGCGAGAGAGAGGGGGTGAGTGGAGTCTGTGACTTTGACGGGAAGAGTTGACAACTCGAGGAAACCGGCGAGGACGAGGGTGCCTTTTTGACCTGCTGGCTGTAGGAGCCAAAACGGCTCTCAAGGCCAAGAACCCTGAATCCAGGGCGTTGAAAACAGAATTAGGAAAACGAGGCCTGAACCAGGCAATTCCGCAGGTTGGCGGCGCATACGGCGGCGCACGTACAAGGTACTTCATTGGAACTCTGCGACGCGGCGCCTCTCACTGTCAAGGCCACCGAAAATGGTGACACGCGCCAGCCAAAGGCGGCGGTCAGAATAGCGCTTTCTCGACTTAACGTGTAATTGGTGAAGCCCAACGTCGATGTGTAAACGAGGATATTTGTAGTTGTAACTTGCCTCTGCTGCGAGCAGGTTGCCTTTAGGTACGGGAAATATAAGGACAGGTCTATCTTGAATATATCATCTTGGGGCGCACTAATTCGTAGTCCGGCAAAGATGAACTCCGATAATTAGCTCGACTGAACTCCTTACAGAATGTCGCCTCCTTCCTTCATGAAGCTACCAGAACCAGCTCTCGCAATATCTCAGCTCAGGTTGTTTGGGGCTCCGGTATGTTGTACAAGCAAGGCTTTGCATTCCATCTTTCAGATAGCTGAGTGCAAAAGTGTCCGTGGCTCCCGTAACCCCCGTAGCTGATGAAATCCCCTCCCCCCCAAAGAAAACAAACCCATCTATATCACCACGCTGCCCGGCCCTCTATATCGCCCCATCTAGACAATGCTCATCGCTGTAGAGATATTATATATTACTGTGGCGGATGCCTTCTATAATCTGCCCGGCCGGCAGCCCCCTATCGTACCTGGGAAAAGAAAAACGTTCCGGGACAATGCTCGCTAATGTGATAAATGTGAAAGGGCCATCCCCGTTTGATGGCGATGATTCCGACGTCTGAGGGGTTAGATTAGGCTTATCTTAACCCCACCCTCCCAGCTTCCTTGACCTGCTACGTGAATTTCCGTCACTCACTCGCTCACTCGCTCACTCACAGCGACTTCTTCCCGTTCGCGGGACCGGTCGCCCCGGCCGCCGCGAGCTCCTCGCGCCGTTTCCTCTTGTTCTCGAGCTGCTTCTCGCGGGGGATGGTGAAGGCGCTGATGCCGAGGAAGTCGCATATGCTGGTGATGACGAGGTAGGCCCAGCGGAAGTAGACGACGGCGGCGAAGATGAAGTAGGCCCACAGGTAGGCGTGCTCGACGGCCGGGCTCACGGGCGCGAGGCCGAGCCCCGGGAGGCGCGGCAGGTTGCCGAGCACGGCGCCGCCGACGAGGGGGGCCAGCATGACGGTCCAGTAGGGGAAGGGCTGGCGGGTGAGGTGGGCGAGGATCATCTTGGTGGTCATGCGGCCGAAGACGAGCGACATGGTCAGGCAAAAGAGCACGAAGTGGTTCTCGCGCCGCAGCGTGGAGTAGGGTGAGTACAACCACGCGCCGATCGACAGCGTGTACACGGCCATGGGGATCCACTCGAGGAAGACGGGCATCCCGGGCCGGCCGGCGCGCGGGCGCGCCCGCACCACGTTGAGGATGCAGAACGGCATGTGCGCGCAGACGAGCGAGCCCACGATGATGGCGATCCAGGCGTCACGGATCGAGTAGGGGGCCAGCGCGCGCGCGTACCCCGGCAGGTACCGCTCGCCCAGGAGCTCGGCGAGCGGCTGCGTCCAGATCTGCGGGCCGAAGATGCCCGAGAGCGCCATGACGCTGGCGGCGATGAGCAGGCCCTCGGTGGGGCCGTTGAAGTAGCCCAGGTACAGCGTGTGCGTGTGGTACGTCTCCCAGGTCGAGAAGAACATGGCCAGGCACGGGCACAGGGCCGTGAAGACGCCCGACTTGGAGGTCCCGAGCGCCATGGCGGCCGTCTCCAGCAGGCTCCCCAGCGTGCAGTTCAGCGAGTCGATGCCGTGGTCGAAGAGCTCGCCCAGCCCGCTCGAGGTGCCCGTCCTCCTCGCCTGCTTCCCGTCGACGTTGTCCATGGTCTGGTACATGAAGAGCCCGAACGCGAAACTGAGGTATAGCCACGGCGGTCCCTGTTGGCGACGCATCATCGAAAGGTCAGCCCGAGTCCGTCATGGTCATACGGGGGATTGTTGGTGTAGTTGTTCCATACCGGCCCCACCAGATCTGGCATAAATATCTCGAGCAATCCGATATTTGCTAAGATGAACATGAACCCTATCAGGGTCACCATATTAGGGGCTAGCCATAGTGGCAGGAGCTCGACGAAGAAATTCCACTGCGGTAGCACTTAGTATCGCAGTAGCAGAGCGGCATCGCGTAGGGAGGGCTAGGGCAAGGACGCACCCAATGTCGCAGCACGTAGTTCGATATCGGGGACTTGTCGACGGCCGAGTATTTGTAGGATCGTAGGTGGATGAGAGCATCGTCGGAGATGCATTCGGCCTTTGCCGTCTCTGATTGCACGGCACGCGCGGGATCAGCTGGAGTTGCACGGCATGCCAAGATCGAGGTTTGCTTACTGCTGCTTCTCGAAACCATGGTGCCCCGTGCCTGTATGGATCGGGGGAACGACACAACGCCGGGCTAGCGGGCGGACGCTTGAGGACGGCGGAGCGAGACGGGTTGCGACAAGCAGCCGGTGTTAACGGAGCTCCCGTCCGACAAGATGCAAAGTATTGGTGTAGAATCGTATCCGGCTTAGATAAGTATAGTAGATGGGTTTGCAGGCCCTGATGGGAATTATGCTACTGACCCATAAGCATTATGAAGGGACACACGTTGTTGTTGTTGCATGCTGTTAATTGTAGATGTAGGAACGGAGATGGTCATCCCCTATACAGTAAAAATTGCTAACGTTAGAGAGACAGTTAAAGCCTCTCCGGCCTGGTGGGGTTCGCAGGGTCGGAGGGTCGGAGGGTCTGTCTCCTTCGGTCGCAATACATGTTCACAACCACAAACTTGTCCTCGGCAATGATGGATTGGCCGCTAGCGCGATCCTGTACCCGAAAAGTGGAAGACAATTGCATTCTCGCGTAGAGGGTGTACAAGGCATGGATGGCACGAAGCAGAGCATATACAGCTTCATCTCCATGAAATATCAAGCAAGGATAGGGGGAGATAATGACACGTGAAAATGCTTCTCAATCCAATTGCTTGAAGCTTGAGGCTTGGAGCTTGGCGGAAGGGGGCGCGCTAAGATTATCTAGTGCCCAGCCAATCAACAAAAGGAAATTGCTTTAATACATCAATCACGACGCTAATTGCGAATGGTCTTGGAAGCTGTTCAGCCCAACTTTTATCATCTCGGCATGTCTTCAACGATGCTTGACATCCCATGATAGCCTCAATTATCAATCAAGTCACGTCAATTGACCACCCAGATAGGCGAAAATCGCGACGTGCTATGATCCTGTCCAAGGGCGGTGGACTCCCCTGGTGCCCGCATGAAATTATATTACAATGAGTAGATGCAATGGCTGTTTCAATTCCCGCAACAAGGGCATGCATTGAGTTCGATCTCTCCCTTCCCCAGTCTTGTCGAGATCAGCCCCCCGTGAATGCTCAAAATGTAAAAGCTGCTACGAAACACAAGTACGACGTATCATCCCCCGCATACCCCGCTGCCCCACAAATGCCCGTAGTAAGAATGACTGCCCGGAACTCCGATCGCTTTGATGTGAGCGACGTGATGTTTTGGCTTGAAAGCAAAAGAGAATCAGTTTTGGTCGGCTGCATCGGAGACAGTATTGGAAGAGTAGGTTCTCCTAAACCGACGATAATTAGGCGAATTGAGTTGAGGCACACGAATTTGGACGACTTGGGCCTGCGTAAATTGCCCCAAGCCTTTCACAGCATGACGGCAACTCCGGCGCAGACACCAGCGACGAGGACGACGAATCCTCCAAAACTGCCGCTCTCCAGCCTCCGGATAGCGGCAGCGCTATCCGCCGAGTCGGTTTCCGTCGCCCCCGTCCCGTCCAGGCCGGTGAAGATAGCTGTACTATCCGTCTCCTCGGCGCTGGACGTCTGGGTCGCGCTCTGCGTGGCGCTCGAGGTCTGGTTGGCCCTCGTCGGGTGCTGGGCACCGCAGGGGTGATCCTCCCGGCACGAGCTCTGGCAGCCGCTGTCGCCGTTGCAGTCCGTCACGCACTGGTTGCCCCACTCCATGCATGTAAAGTACGGTATCGTCAGCGAGTACTCGGACATGTTGGGCTGCAGCCCGTTCCCGCACACGCAGCCGTAGGTCAGGGTGGCGGGGTCGCACGTGTTGGTCCTGGTCGTCCTCGGCTCGACCTGCTCGCAGATGATGGGGCACGTGCTCTCCTCTTGCTGGCACCACGCCTCTGAAAATCGGGTCCGTGTCAGCATTCCAAGTTCCAGAGCATCACCGGAGATCGGACCCGGGACATACCTCTCTCTGATAAAGGCACGCTTGCTGGGTCAATGTAATAGTCGGCCCGGATGGCTGTGATAAGCAGGGCGGCTATAGCCAAGCCGGTCGTCTTCAGCGAAGGCATTTTCGAGGTTTGATAGACGTATGGTGCGAGTATGAGGGGCGGTATTAGGTGTTTTCGGGCTGTTATTAGATGGAAGACTAGATGTCGAGATTAAATGCTGGTGGTACCGGCAATCGGATGACCGTAGACGGCACTATTATAACGACCGTGTATTACCAAAGGTATAGTATTACGAAAGGTAAACTAGGTTGATAAGAAGCGAAAGAGCAAGATGGACTCAAAACGAAGGCGTTATATCCTACATAAAAGAGAGGGAGAGGATAGAAGAGAGCCCATGTCGAGGAAATGGAGTGCCCATGGGACCAAGCACGGTCGCCGGAGTGGCATTGTAAAAAGGAGCACATCTCCCGTTGGTGAGCGTTCTCGACGCAATTATCAGGCATCCTAGCGACCTTGGCGTCGAAGCCAATCCGTTCTCGGCCCTAGCACCAATTCTTTAGTCGTGCGGTGGCAGGGATGTCGAGTGAGCCGCCCCCACAAGGTCCTGGAGATAGCTCCCCCAATCCGTCGAATTTCGTTTGCCGCCGCCGTCTGGGCAGCCTCCGTTTGCTCTTGCCAGGCATCGAGGAGAAGCTTGGAGAGTCGTCTTTTCCGCGATAGCTGACTTGCGTAGCTGCTCTCCGCGTCGTCGTAGCTCTCCCTTGGACGTCGAACGACGTCTACGGATTTCTCCTGCGGGGCGTTAGTGCCGACTATTAACCTCTAAAGCTTCTCTAGCTCCCGTGTAGTGTGAATACGGCCACTTATCTGTGTGGATAGGACTGACAAGTCGGATCACCTCTGGAGGATACTGAGGGGCCATTGATGGGGCTGCTTTGTGCTACGTATGAGGGACTACATACATAGAGCTTGGACGGCGTGTCATGTATGCACCTTTCCTCGCCCCGTTCGATTGTCTCACTCTCTGCATGATATTCCCAGCCATCAATCGTACATACCAAGGGAGAGAGAGCAAACCGCGGACGGAGGAGGCTGACGACGCCGGCCCACAAGTCTCGATCCCCTCGTCGTATCGTTTCCTCCCGAGGCTTTTCGGTGTGGTTGCAAACGCATCAGCTCACGTATGTACACTAGATGGTGGCTGCTACGGAGTATCTCCATTGCAGGCTACGATGGGGGTGGATGCAGAATGACTCAGGGATTTCCATTGGATGGGGACGATGGTTAGTCGCCGTTTATGGAAGGCGAGTTACGGGCCCCGCCTTGCTGTTTCGCCGCACTTCTGGCTGGGCGAAGACCTGATATCGTCACGGGATCCTCGTATAGGTGGCACCGCTCTAGCATGTTCTACCTCTTAGTAAGGCATCAGCATTGCAGAAAACCCGAGCCGCCGGCGGCACTTCTGCATCGTGCCAGCCACTTAATTATTATGGTCGATACGGTGCGAATCGTGTTGTGAGACCTCAGACACTTCCTTGCATGATATTTTCGGATCTTCCGCGCTGTCCGACATGCATTCCACCGCTTCCGGCAAACTGCCCCGCTCTGCTCGCGGGACTCCGAGGTTTTTATGTTTAATTTGGGGTGGTTGGATGTTTTCTTTAAAAGTTCGGAGATATAAAGAATACGAAGTAGAATTCCTCATTCGAAATTAGCTGCCAACATTATATTCTACTCAAAGGGGAATTCGCTGAGCTGGAGTGGACATTAACAGCATTGGCGAGTTCGCTTCGATCCTTACTTACTTAGGCCCCTACCCCCCACCTCTTACTTGCGCCACTATCATGCATCATGATACGAGCATTCTCTTGAGCAGCCGCCTGAAACGTGGCGTTTATCTCGGACGTGCGCCCGAGGATGCGGCGAGTAGCCCCCTCGCGCAGCATCTTCCACTCATCGTCTGTCAACGTCGAGGTTGTGTAAGGAGACTCTCCCGTAGGTGGCTCTCCCGGGTCTCGAAGAAGCGCACGTCGTCTTTTCGGCTCGGCGGACGGACTGGAATGGGCAGTACTCCAGAGGACCCCCACGTGACCACCGCTCCGAACGCCGGGGCGTCGAACTCCTCGGCGAGGAATTGGACCAGCAGTCTGCGGTTCATCATGACGACGTGAACGTCGCTCAGCAGCGCCGCCTCGTGTCCCCACAGCAAGACGCGCACCACCGTTTGGCGGTGCTCGAGTCGCTCCTCCGGCGAGCAGCCGAACTCGCCCTCGGGGTCCGGGTTGTCCCAGCTGACGGGCGGGGAGCCCAGGTCCACCTTGTCGTCTAAGTTGTCGGCGAGCACGCTCTTGCTCGAGCCGAAGCTCGCCTCGCGCGTTCCTGCGTCGGTCAGCTCGGGGAGGGCTATGGTCCGCTTACCTCTGCTTATGACGGGCTCGAATATGAGTAGGCACGAGCCTAGGGCTCGTTGTATGGGCGACGAGACGAGTTGGGACACCTTGTCCATCCACAGTAGCTTGTTGTGGAGCTTCGCGCACCGTTGACGTCCCGCGTCCGACAAGTCTGGATCCCCGCATATCCTCCCCTCGCCGGAGAGCTCGTGCGCGCCCTCGACGTGGCGGAAGATGTAGAACGTCGGTGCCATGCTGTCTAGCTGTCGTATTAAAAGGTCCAAGATTATATGCTCGTTTGCCAGGGTAAGTCAGTATATAGGAGTGATTGTCGCGTAGAGAGCGAGTTACTGAATACGCGGTGGGTGAATGCGAGATGAGCGTCCATTACTTTCCACTGGGAACTGGTGCATATTTATGACTGTCAACTGCGGTCCGAATGCCATTAGTTGTTGAAGATCACGTTTACCAGGAGAAAAGCGCTCCTGTACAGGTCATTACTCGTACTTTATATGATATCCTGTAGCTCTTCTAGGATCGCATGCCCTTGGTGCTTCGATTCTTCGATATCACATTGACTCTACATATCCTCCAGGACGAGTCCTTTCAGTCATCCCCCTTTATTGTTCCTTGAGACCAATCCCAAGACTTGAGGCCAAGATATGCATGGGCAGCTCCACCCCAAAGAAAAGTCAACTCTGTCTGGTGGTACCTACGACGATAACTAGACAGCAGTTCATATGGCCAGGAGAGTCAGAACGAGGTCCATTATGAGTAAAAGAGTCGGGTTTGTGCTTGAGGGGTTGGGGGGCTTGTGGGTGGGGGGAGACGATGCGTGCGTTCAGAACCTTGACCGATACCTCTCACAGACACCACCACCGAGAACGCGAGGTCGGGGCTCTTCTCCCTCTACCACAGGTAGCCCCAATAATTCCATGCTTCATATTTAACTTTATCATCAACCGGATGTGATAGGTGTATGTAACCTGGTTATCGAGCAGCCTCTAACCAGAGTCTTCAACGTGCTCGCGCTGGATATAGGGCTTGAGCAAGAGAAGATGTTCAGGCCGAACATGTAAAAGCTGTTTACTGTTGAGCCGAGAAGCTCGCCTGTCGGCTCTCTTAAAATTGCACCCCCAGGACTCGTCAGCAATAATCACAGTATGTTCCAGCATTAGGCTCATGCATTCCATCGAAAAGGGCTGGCCACTACTTATAAGTACATCAGGTAGCAGATACCAAGTAACCCGGTACAAATACTTCGTACCTTCAGTTGGTCTGCATAATCTTCCTATCATTGGTTCGCTTACATAATTGCCACGTGGTGGGACCGGGGAAGGGAAAACCTTCCCCGGAAAATGATGGCAAGCCGGCCGATCTCCAGAATTCCAACTACCGGAAACTTTAAAACATGTAATACACCGCAGAACCCACTCTTTCCCTTTGCATAAACCCGACCAAATTGAATCGTATGAGTTTCAGCTAAAAGGTAGCATCGGACCACGACTCCTACGCAGGCCGACTGGCTCTTGTTTCCTCGCGTCCCTGTAACCGCTTTGTCACTTCTACCCTACACTCTAATAGCGTCAATTGCAACTTACGAGATTGGATTTTTCGCCTACAGTAAATATTCAGTCGCGCGCACATATCGATAAATGAGTAAATGAATGGAATCGACATTAGATCAACGGCATCCCGACGGCCATGTTGCCCACGGCATAAATGGCGGCGATTCGCGCAAAGACTGGGCGCCGGGTCCCGATAGAGCTAGGCCCCCGTCACCTCCCCCAACCGAGCCTGACACCGAGACCGACTCCGACGAAGTCCCGACAACTACCACAACCACCACGGCGCCGGGGCAGAGGCTGGACTCTGAGGTCGGACCCGAAGCAGATGCCGAGGGGACACGACAGCAAGCAGGGGCAGGGACGGGCACAGAGACGTCGAGCAAAGCCCCCGGCGCAGCACCGGACTCGCCGGTAGCGTCGCCCGCGATGACGTCCCCCCCATACTGGATGCACCACAACGGCCCCCGGCATGGCCGCTCCGTGTCCAACGCATCGGCCGAGTCGATCCCGACGGGCTGCATCACGCTGCGCGACAACGAGACCAGCAGCGTCGACGAGCGCGGGAGCGCCTGCTGGGCCCGGAGCGTTCAGGTGACCGACTACGTCGTCGTCAACGGCAGCGCGACCAGCGTCGGCGCTTTCGTCGTGTATAACATCCGGGTCGAGACGCTGAACGTGAGTTTCTTCAATCCCGGCAACAGAAACAGAGGGAGAAGCAGCGGTTTCGCATACGTACACAGGCTAAAGTTGCAATCGCAGGGGAGCTATATGAACATACGCAAGCGATACTCCGAGTTCGACGATTTCCGGTGGCGCCTGATACGCACATTCCCGGGCTTCGAGGCCGCCGTACCCGAGCTGCCGCCCAAGAGCATAATATCGAAGTTCAGGCCGAGGTTCCTCGAGAAGAGGAGGGCCGGCTTGCAGTATTTCTTAAAGTACGCCTCCTGCGGCCTTGACAGGTGCCTTGCGCGTGTTACTAACGAAAGCGTAGCTGTATACTGTTAAACCCGGAGTTCTCGGGATCCCCGATCTTGAAGGAATTCCTTTTCTCGTGAACGCCCCACGACGAGAGGACGAGTCGGTTGAATGGCCCAGCAACTTGCGCCTGGAGGTGCTGCTGTGGTCTCACTTGTCGACGAGGATAATAATCGTAATTTGCACGACCTGGATTCTTGTACATATAAGATCATGACAAGGTATATGATAATGAACTGGCAGCGTCTAGCGCTAGCTTTTGGACAACTCTTAGAAACCAATTCCGTGCTTGTGACTGTCCGCTGTATGTGAAGTTTGAGTATTAATATCTAGCCGGCCCTGTTGAACTTAATTGAGACGATAATGTAGGTATCAATCCCGGAGAAGCCCTGCAATATGCCAATCTATAACCCAGCCTCGACACGTAAACGATTATGATGTGATTAGCGTCCTTTGAGAGCGCTTGCCGTTACCCGCGTTTGACCACACAGCCCTACCCTTCCCAGATCCGTCTATCCCTTCGAAGAAACACAAACCGGACGGTCATCCGGATCCACTGCCCAGACTTCCCCCCTTCGCCGCCTCACGCCTCGCGCCTCGACTCACTTCTTGCTGTTCAACAGGCTCAGGAAGCAGTTCCAGCCGATGCTGACGAAGTTGACGACGAGGACGCGGTAGTGCAGGGGGACGAACTTGAAGTTGGCGAGCTGCACGAAGGGCCAGAGCATGTAGTTGGCCTGCAGCGCCGAGGCGTAGTTCTTCTCGAGCTTGGCCTTTGGGCTGCCGCCCTCGAGCACCGCCATGCTGCTCAGGAACAGCCCGATGAAGGTCGGCGCGAACAGCAGCTGATCGGCCGCCACGCGCGCGAAGATGGTCGCGTTCGCGTTCCGCAGGTTCACGCGCCGCTGCAGGATCCCAAACCACGTCGTCGCCGCCGGCCCGAAAACGGCTGTTCATCCCCCAGAAAACTCCGCGTAAGTAAACGTCCCCTGTGTCTCTGCGGTTGGGGTTGCGCTGCGCTGCTGGATTGATTCGCTCGGGGGGACAGGCAGATGATGGTGCTTGAATGACAGAGGGGATGAAACTGAAAAGCTCGGGCTTGGAAAGACATCTACATTTGAAACCCGACTCGTGAACTTACCGCCACCGTAGAGAAACATGCGCCCTGTGCGTGCGAATTCGTGGCCCTCGACGCCTTTCTTCTCGACCAGCTGCTGCGCCGTGATGTCGCCCGTGGCGAAGAGCACGGCGGTCGTGACGCTCTGGGTGAGCAGCGGCCGCGCGGCCAGCTTGCGTTGGTACCTGCAGCAAGCTCCGCGTCAGCTTTCTAGTTTTCGCCAATGAATTAAGGTTCGGCCGGCGGTCTTGGTCGCGGATTGGGCTGCAGCTTCATACCAGCGGAGGAACGTGGACATGGCTGCTGCGGGTTTCCCGAATTGGTGGTTGCGACTGGAGAATCTACTTCCTAGGGCTTGGCTGCTGCTGTCTGCAACCAATGTCGTCGCAGCGTGGCCGTGGAATTTTTGCTTCCGGGTAATTTGTTAGCGAAGAGCAAACATTCACGGGTCATGCGAGTCAAGGCGCAGCACCCTTTTTCCCGAGCAGTAAGGGTAGCTCTCCGTCATTTCGCATAAGTGGAGAAGTTGAAAAGGGGAGATCGTGGGTTCTTGGCGGCTGATTAGTACTGCGTGCGGGTGGTTCATGGTTGGTCAGTGGGATTAGTGATAAGAGCTACGTAGGCTTGGCTGGTTTGTGCACACATAACGCAGACAAGTGTGTAACGGAAGATTACTTAGGCACTCATAATTTAGAGCCTGATGAACATATAGGTACCTAATCCATTGTCCTATCAGCGTCAATTCGGTCCACGAAGTCTCTCATATAGTTCGAAACTGTAGGTATGTCTATCTGTATGCAAGGTGCAATTCAGCTTGGATATTGCCTGTTCGCCTGGGTTTCTAGAAGCTTTAGGCTAGCTAGACGTTGGACCCCTGACTCAACTAAGCCGAACGAAGTTAGCGTCAGGAGCTGCGGCTACGCATGACTATAAAGCTTTTTTGCTTACCGACCCAGAGCACCCGAATACGGAATCACCACCTTGCAACGTTGCCGAAGAGCATCATTCATCTTCATAATGTGAATACTGTATACCTCTTTTTTCGAGGGTCCCTATTTCCTTCTTGAGGGACAACCCTTGTTGCGGATTGCTTAATGTCCTAGGACGTGTTAATGGGACTAAACAGAAGCTTGAATGACCAGTTCTGTTTCGTAATTAACTGAAACGAATTTTGGATATTTTAATGCTACCCTTGACAACGACATAAAGAACAGACGCAAGATACGAATGAATGTAACAAAACACAGGGATGGACATTCCGGTCCGAACATTTGGCCGAACTACTTGCCAGGCACATTGTGGCCAGAAGAGAAAGAGAAGCGGTAATAGATAGCAAGATCAAGCGGTCGTAAGAACAAGCCAATTCTTCCTCCACGGGCAAGGAGCGAATCCGACCCTTGCCGAGACGCTTTGCTGCAGAGATCTGCAATCCTATGCGAGCAGCGGGCAACTCCAGAATCAACTGGCAGATAATGACTTCTTCCCTAGCTATTGGTGATTATCTCATTTGAGACCCGAGTCAGATCGGCCCTGTATGTTCATGCATCGCAGCACAGGTCATCCGTCTGATTGTCAAAACTCTGCACTGATACGTCACAGTGCAAGGCCCCGCTTCCTGTTCTGTGGGCAGGCGACTAGATCCCTGATTATAAGGCAGTTGATACGCTTCCTTTCGATCGGGAAGAGTCTTCCCGAAATATCTCCTGCTTGATTTTGCGATAGGTATACACATAGTGTACGGCCTCTCTTAGCCGGACTAGCACAATGAACGCTGTGAGTGGTGTGAGCGAAACGGACGCAGATCGCGAGCGTGTAGAGGCAGATGTCGTAAGTGATGAAGTCAAGTCGGCAGACTCACGTACAGGGGAACAAGCCATGGATGGCCTGACTGCACCGAATGGATGGAATGGCACATTTGTCAAATCGAAGGACCCCTACCCGTTAATGAGAGACTGCAATGCGAGCCCTCAGTGAGGTCCAATCTGCTATGTAATCTTCGCTAACTTCCTCTAGCCCTATTCCCAGGCTCACAGCTCAACGCTACCTTTGAAGGACCTCCTTGGATTTCTTGTCCATGCTGATATCCCTACCCGAGCCGCGGACTTGAAAATCGCCCATGTCGCCCACAGGCGATGGTATGGTCGGCTAAGCTCCCTTTTCAAATCTACTTGCTGATCATCTCTGGTATCTGACTCCATGACTATGCCCGGGATAAGCCAACATTCGTCGAGCTGCACGGCGTCGACATCAGTTTGGACCAGGTCAGTCCCAAATTCGGGTCGTCGGCAAATATACACATGTACACCTGGAACATCCTCCGAGGAGCCACACTCAGAATTTGTGGACTATTTTGATGTCGTGCACGTCGGACTCATCACTGTTGTCGTCAAGGATAACGACCTTCGACCTGTGCCCGCAAATCTGACGAAACTATTGAGTATGCATAGCCCTTCTACCACCGGCTTATTCTGACAAGACTAACATGGACATGAGATTTTCTCCTATAGAACCCGCAGGCTGCCTCCAATGGGACGAAGTAGACACCATAAGCTGCTCCATTAAGACTGTCCCGGGTGTATCAGCAGAAACCTTGATAGGCTCTTCTCCCAGCTCAACGGGCGCGATATGTGTCAGACCCAGCTGAAGCCGATCAATCAGCCGAGCCTAGGTCTAGTTTGATCAGCTACTGAAGGGAGATTGCTTCATGCATTTCTGGTACAGCTTTCTCTTTGTTGCAGGTATTTTATGTGTATTTTAAGGAGGCTTCGCTACCTTCCATTTCTAACTAGGACCGTCAGATGTCAACCTGATAATTTATCCTTCTGTAGTCATATATGCTTCAGCGTGTGATGTCAGGGTCTCATAATATGTAAGTCCTCGCAAAGGACACCGGCAGTTCAAAAGCACAGGCAACTGACTGCTCACTGTAGCTGGTACAACCTCACAAAGATCATAAATAGAAACAAATACACCAACTTCCTGCTTTATACATATAAGTACAGGCTCGGCACAACGCAGTCCTGGAGTAACGTGTAAGTTTCTATGCACACTACCCGTCTTTATATGTCTCTATACCTGGGCCGGCAGAAGGCTAATGTGAAGTAGCTATGTCAGCACCTGGAAGGAGTTTGCGGACAATATGCTCAGGACGCACGAGTTTGCAATAAGCTAGAGCGAAAGGGAATGGAGGAGACTAGAAACCCAGCCACGATCATTTACATATATGGTAAAGAATCCATACACCATCTTAGACGTAAAGGTTATGTGCGATAAATTCGATTATCTCAACAGGATTCGCAAGCCGTCAGCCTCAACGGTTGGCATTCCGGGAGTTCGGCCGAGAAGGAGCAGGTAACGTACACGTATGTGACTACCCCCGAATAAAGCCGCTCCGTACTATGTAAAGGGGCCGTGTGGGCCTAAAAATGCTGTGAAGATCTCCCGTCACCGCCCTTTTGTGGGGGGGAAATCTAAGGGGCAATACTACCCCCGGATAAAGTCGCTCCGTACTACGTAAAGGGGCCGTGTGGGCCTAAAAATGCTTAAGGTCTTGGCGTCCGCCAAACCCCAATGTCTTCCGGCTTGTATATAAACCGTTTAGCCTAGTCGGATGAGGAGCTGACTCAGCTCACCTGAGTACCGCTTCGTTTCGGTCGCGATAATCCCGTCGAATGATTAGACGTCGGCATCACTTGCGATTATATGTTTTAACTCCGCTACGAGAATACTGGTTGATTCCATCTCTCTGAAAATCACTTTCGAACGCGATTTTCATATCTGCACAAAAGTTCGCGGTGCGTACCGTAGTTTAAGGCACAGGATGATGCTGGACAATGCCGGCCTGAATGCCGGCGGGGCCACTGCCGCAATGGCCTTAGTACCATCTGCGGGTTTGTCGAGACTTTCCTGGAAAGCGGAGAAATAACGAGTCATAGGCTGAAAACTACAGAAAATGTCGACCCCCAACGTCCTGGGTTAGATCCCTCTGGCAGAAGGGGCAAGTCGGAATCATTCAACGAGACAGACATATCACACACCTCCGAATGGCTAGGACTCGTCGTTGATAAGGTTGACAAGAGTGATTTGGTGTGGGTCAAACAGCAAGGATATACCAAGTGGAGGGAACTGCCTACTGAGCTGGTGAAACTTCCCGTTGACGACCTCTCTACCGTAGCTGTTCTCTCATGGCGCTGGGATACGGATGAAGAGGATCATGTCTCCCGAAATATTCTTAGTGCAATACTCCAGGCCAAGCGAATGGGCGTCCGGCACCTATTCATTGATGTCGTTTCTATTGACCAGCGCCTTACTGGAGACGAGCTTCTTAATCAGGTAGTGGAGTTTTCGATGCTATATCGGAGAATTCCGGTCATCGCCGCTTACGACAAGATTGGAGCCGATTTTGGGAGCATCATGCGGCGTCCGTGGATCTCGAACGAAATACAGGCGTATCGCAGCAATCCGACCAAGATAGTTTATGTGAGCCACAATGGTCAGGGTGCAGGTCTAGAGGGACCCGATCTCCTATGGTACTGGTCCAGCACCCCCCCGAGGAAATTGCCAGCCGATGTCAGCAAGTTTCGGTTTTCAGGTTTTGCGGAACGAATTTGGACGTCCAGTTTTGCAACCACCGTTATAATGATACTCGGAGGAACTATCGGAATGCAGTCGATCTCCGATTTAAAATATATTATGCCGGCATACGCACCTATCTTGATACGTGCGTATGAGCGAATGTCCCGAGATGATTACCTCTTGACGGCGGCGATCCTTGCTCAACAAGAGTCGTTTACGGCGGATGTGAATGACACTGACGATTTATCTAATATATATTACCCAAGTAACGGTAATTTTACCTTCTACAGAATCAAGGAAATTGGCAAGACCAATAGGCTGTGCATTTACGACGTCCTTCTCAATGGCACGGCAGTTGCGAAATGGGGTCTGTGGCATGATTTGTATTTTGATCTACCCTTTACAACCTCGCTAGAGAGCACTGAGAACGCAGAACGGGCCATTTGTACCGCTCTCAGCATGACGGATTTTGAATATGAGGCGTACCTTGAAAGAAAGGGGAATTGGCAAGTGAACGATCAGATTAGCGTGTCGCTTCCGGAGATTGAAGTGGTTTCCATTAGCCTAACGCCAGGGAACGAACAACCCTCCTCGGACCAAGCCACAACATCACTACCTACACAAGACAACGCCCCGAGCATGTCTAGAAATGGCTCCGCGTCCCCGATCCCTGGTTCTGCAAATGCCATTCAAAGCCGCGCCACCGCTGCGGTCTCGACCGCAGTACCTGCAAAGCAGAAAACGCTCAAAGAGAGAATATGGGAGTCGCTTTATTAGATGCTTCGCTAAGTTTCATACATCACTGACAGGGCACATGCAATTTTCTAGTGTAGGAAGCGGAGTTGGAACGCCCCGTTGATCGCACTTTTCAGCGCCGGATATTCTTTCAGGAGTATGATGGATATCGGAGCGTGGCTGGAAAGGACGATACCCCATAAGTCACTGGAAGGACATTGTCGAGTATAGGTACAGGTTGAGGGCATCTGTTAGATGATGGAATGGTCAACGTGTACGGGGATGTTGAGATTGAACAGGAACGTAGGTCGGGCTGGCGGGCGCATATGATAGTATCATGTGTGATTTGATCGCAGTTGCTGACTTCATTCTGGAATTGCGTGCTCTGGCAAGAGAATCGACGGCTAATGAGCATGTGGATGTGAGATCAGACGGGACTCTGTGAATGCGGAAGGAATTTCGCAAGACGACCACTTTCGCCTCCTTTCAAATCGTCCTCTCAGACAAACACGATTAACGATATGTTGCGGTGTTGAGCATCAAGGAGGGAGGCGTCGTGAGATGATGATGAGGTTACCCGTGACGTTTTAGTATGGGGAACTCTGCAGGGTAGACTCAAGGGTTCTTCAGGGTAGACTCTCGTCTTAATGTAGCAGGAATAGAAGTGTGTATTTGAATCTGTCTTGATGATTCGTGGTGAT